>VXBB01015245.1:641002-657812 GCA_013399915.1 Illadopsis cleaveri
CCCCGCGCCTGTGGAGGTGGAGGAGCGGCCCCTCGCTGCCGCCCCGCCCCGGCCCCTGCATTGCGGAGACACCGAGGCTCCGGGACAGCCAGCCCGCGCCCAGACACGGGCCCGGTGGTGTGGCCGTGTCCGGCGCTGCCCTGCCCCTGCTAGAACACCTTCCCGAAAGCCCCTCACCTGATTTCATCTGGGCCTTCCAACGGTGCAAGTCCAGCTCAGTCTAATTCCTCCTTCTCCTCTGGAGAAAGAGAGCAAATAACAGTGCGATCAGTGAAAAAACGCGTTTGCAACACCCGCAGACACCGCGCTGCTGCTCACTTCCACACTGCTTTCTTAAGGCCGGCCTTTCCAGCCATTTCCTGGAATCTGGCAATAAAATATATCCTATTACTTTGTCACTCACCGCATTCTCGAACTGAACTGTCCCCCTCAGGATGTCCATTACAGTCGCTATATTCCAAAGTCATTCCTCCCACAATATCACTGGTGTGGTGGGGCTGCAGGATCAGCTCATCTCACCTGTTATAGCCAGAACCACGTCATTTCAGCCAACCTGCGCTGGAGATGAAAGGGTAAAATGCTGCTTTCTTACCTCTTCTATTTCCTAAGCAAATTTTAGTTTGTTAAAAATTCACGACTGCAAAAGTCAGTCTGTCAGAATCTTAACCAAAACTTCAGAGTATGCCATGTATATATTAGCCTCTAATAATGTTTTGAAAGTACTATATTTTGATTAAGTGAAGAAAAATATCTTTATTTTTCTTTGTATTTGGGGACCTAGATTACACACTATTACCCATACTGCAGCAGAAAAACTTTAAGCATTAATTTCAGTTTGGTTGCATTTTGCTGCATCACTGAGCAAGTTTATCAACTTTTTTTCCAAAATGTCACTAATTTTAGGTAGCCAGCTTGATTTCAAGCATGATTTTCAGGTGTACTGAGTACTTGTTCTCTTCATGGGATTTAGCAGGTTATCTGGATGATTTCATACCTGTAATTTGGGCCATACATGTCTTAGACTTCGTAGTTAAAATGTGATTTAGGAAAGCCTGGGTCCCACCCTTGCTTCTGTTTCTTCACAAAGAAATGGCCATCCCTCAGCAGCTACTACATATATTCCATGTTAAGGGTATGTCAGTGTTAATGAAGTGACTTGGGAAGGCCAAATTACTTTGTTAAGTATTTTTATGTATTTGTAAATCAGGAAATTTTCATTTAAAAAGAGTGAAGACTACAAACATTTCTTGTGGTCCTTTTCCTGAGCCCCCCTCAAGCTGTTCGAGAGAACTTCCCACCGCTGCTGTTTTCTCTTATTTCATCTGTAAATCAGTGCCATGCAAAGGGAGAAGGATTTTGCCAAAGTGTCAAAGGCATCACGTTCCCTGCTCTTTACTCACCATCAGTGATGTACATCCTTCCAGAGGAGATGCTTTCAGAGGAAATGGATTTGCTGCAATCAGTCTTTCTCCCAGGCTGCTAGGAGGAAAGACACTGGTTCAGGGCATAAGGAATGTGCACCGGTGTCTGCAGTACCCTGAAGACCAGCAGTGCCTTCTCCTGCTGGTTTTTGTCTGTGCCTCTCCTTGAAGGCCTAGGAGTCCATGCAAAGACCTTGATGGAGTTCTCTCCACAAGCACAGGAGCTTTGCCCTTCCTCTCACCACTTAGATAATGCAAATGCAGGCTTTACATAAAGCCTAATCAGAAGCAGCCCTGAGAGGGAATGAGCAGTTGACCTGGTCAAGGAGAAAAAGTTAAACTTCATCCAAATGGAAATTAGATTAATTTAAAGCTTGCAATATTAAAAAAAAGGGGGGGAGGAGGGGGGAGAGGGGAAAGGACAGCCTATACTTTCATTGACAACAAATACTGCAATGGGTGTCATGGAAAAGGTGAAAAGATGTCTTAATGGAAAGACACATGTACAATGTGCACTGTCCATAAACATTCCTAGAGATCAGAGGGGTGGTGAAACTAACCAGAGACACGCTCAGAATATTCCATGGGTGATGGAGAGTCAACGCCTCTAGCTCAGATGCAGCACAGCAGCAGCCTGTCTCTTTTCAGCTGCAGCCTGCAGAGAGAGACAGAGAGAAGGTGAGTCTTGGAAGTCAGTCATTCAGTTGCATCTCTCCTTTAAACAATCACCAAAGATGCTGAAAAATAAGCACAGAAAAAACAGCAGTCACCATTTTGCCTGAGATAATTATCTAGTCAAATTACATTATACTTCACATGAAGCATTCAGCAGTAGTGTCGACACTAGATGTTTTAAGACAGAAAAAATACTTTAATTCATGTTAGAGGTATTAAAATGCATGCACATGTTTTTTTCAGAAATATTAATGCAGAGATCAGAATGCATCATTCCACTAAGGGATACTGGGGAAAACTACTTTTTTCCTTTTTTGTATAAAGGAAAAAAGAAATTTTGCATCACCTCATAAACCATGAGCTTTATAGTAAAGCTTTGAGATACTGAATTATGGATCTCTGTATGGAAGTCTGGTAAGTCAAATACAGAGGATTTTTTGTCTTCATAATAAAAGAAAAAGGAATGACATTGCCTATAGCTGTCTTTAGAACAAATTTGAAACTGTGTCTGGGAAATGCTGTTTTAAAAGGAATTTGTGTCAATACTTTTGTCTCTTACTATATAGTGAAGTAACAATTCCCTACTGCTCCCCTGAGAGTTTAATTGGGATGCAGTAGTGGCAACCTAGGTATTTGGCATCACTTCAGGCTGGGGAAGGAAACATTTAATTTCTCAAAAACACAGTGACTCAAGCCTTGGCGCCAATGCCACAACATTAGCTGAGCAATCAGAGCAGTCAAGTCAAAGTCAGCTCTTATTTATTGATGATGGGAAGAGCTGCGAGCACCAGGGAGGTTAATGAAACGAAGTATGGCTACGGTCCCCTCGCACGTTACTCTCAGTGGCATATTTGCAGTCTGTGGGCACGTCGAGACTTTTTTTCCCCATCTTTCTCCTTGGAAACACCTAGGTGTAGGTGACCGGGAAAGACAGGGCTCCCGCCTCGGCATTGCTGGGATGTTTTCATGGGTTGGAAAACTCTAGGATCCCTCTAGTGCCCGACAGAGGCAATCGGGGAGAAAAGCGAGCTGAAAGAACTTCAAATGCTTATCAACGACTAAGCAAAATAAAAGCTTCCACTGAAAATAGAATGGACTTATCCCTGGCTTTGCATCATAAACTATGTTCAATTTTTTCTGTTTCTGAAAGAAAGTCAGCTGTATCTCATCAGCCCATAGAGTAACATTCTCATGTAAAAGCCTTCCTTTTTCTGCCTGTCTCCCACTTGATTCCATTTACCATCCAAAGATTATTTGGAGGTACTACCTGTTTGTAAATGTAAATGTCTCAGGTTGCTACGGGAAAGCTTTAAACAAAGGTGAGATCTGGCCCAGTGGAAGGACTTGTTCAAAAGCAGTGCTGCCTTTGTAAATTTAGTTATCTTTGGTCTTTTCGTCCAAGGGACTCTAAGTACCCCTGTGAATTATGATGGAAGAATTAGCTTCAGGGAGTTACACTCTAATTTGCTAAATGCTTTTGATGTCAAAAGCCAGTCTCTGCATTAGAAGTGCAATAACTTGAAAGCAGAGAGTGGGTACAAAATCCTTGGGCCACCAGCTCTTGGAGCTGCAAGGAGATAGGAATTGCAGTAGAGAATGCATTAGAGCAGGCACCTTCATTTCTCACTGCTGGGATTGAAAGGAAAGAGTCCTCAATGAACCAATGTGAAAAATGGACAGCAGTGGTCCCTCACAGGGTTCATGGTTATGTGCAGAGCTTCTTCCCCTGTCATTTACCTAATCCAGCTATTTTTTCCTCTCAGCTCTTGAAGCTTTGTGAAATTTTAGTTATGCCTCTGATTTCTCTGCTGAAGAAAAAAAAAAGCTGGGTGTCAGACTTGTTGTGACATCTCACAGAACATTTCTTAAATGTATTCAAAATACATTTGGGGAGTACTGATCCCTACACAGTTCAGTTGTAGAAAGTTCTTAAACTAAACCAACTTTCACTGCTTTAACCCATTTTCTGGGACACAGAAAAATAGTTGATCTATTAAATTTCCATCTGAACAAGAGGAAAAAACCCAGACTCTCTAGGAAAATCAGTTTTGTTGCTGTTAACATTTTCTAGTTAAAGAATGATGATTGCGAGGAAGTTTCAGGTTGGGTTACTTGTTTTGCCATCTCTGGCTTCTCACTACTACAAGTGTTGCCTTCTTTATCTATCTTGAGAATTGGGGGAATAAAGCTAATGAACCATTCAGCCTTTCCAGGTTTTCAACTGGAAAAAAAAAAAAAACAACCATTGCCTACTTACAGGACCAAACAGAAGATGAACAGAACACACATTTAAGTTTTATGTAGTGAAATCTCTTCTTACATTGAATCTCTAGCAAAACTACATGACAAATTTGCTTTTCAAAATAAATATGATGTGTAAGTTACTGAATAGTCAAACTGGTCAGAATACAAGGAATATACTGTTTTTTGAGATTTAATTTCCTGTTCTAGGGGAAAGTCTGAATTGTTCCAACAGTAGCTACTGAGGATTAAAGACCTTAGAAAGAATCTATGAGACGCACATGGAAGCTCATCAGTGCTCTGATGCACTGATAGCTTGTTTTATTAAGGTGGAATTTTGATAAGGTTTTTTAATATGGTCCTCTTGTTACATTCAAACAGGTAGATGTCACTGCATTTTCCAAACCTAAAGCTTAAATCATCAGTTGAAAACAGATTAGCTTAATCAAGTTACTACCACAATATGGTGCAACAATTCATTTTGGGTTTGGGCTTTGCATTTCTTTTCACATTTCTATGAATAAAATACTGATGTTACTTCTTAAGAGAAGAGAAACATTACAGACAGAATGAGGGGCTATTTTCCCACCACAGCTGTGGCTGCAGGTTAAGCATGTATGTACTTGAGCTCTTTCCCATTCCCAGACTTCAAACTCAGGCTTGTGCTCAGCCTTTGTGTGAGCAAAACACAGTTGTCCAGTTTAGGTTAGAGAATGGCCCTAACCTGATGGATAAGCACACCCACCACATCTTAATGAGGCAGCAGTACTTCCCTGAGTTGAGGAAGGTGGTCCTGAATGCCTGAAGATTGCCTGTTGGTTTGCTACATTATAAAACTGCTCCTTAGCCATCACCAGCATGAGACTCTCAACAGTGCCTATCAATGCCCACATGAGTTACCCATTCTGAATTACAGATGTTTTTGCAGGCTTGGTCTAGTGAACTGATACATGTTCTGCAGCCAGCTCAGCTGCAATGCAGACTGAGCACCTGAATGTTATCTCCTGAGAGCAGATCTGAACAAACCACAGGTTCAGTGAAGACCAGTGCCTGTAAACACACTAGCATAGACTCTGCCTTGCCAACAAGTAGATAAACTTAAATAAAAATATTTCCAAAAAATGGTTGATTGATCTTTTTAAATCAGTCATCACTATAGGTAGCCAGTAATTCATGCAACATGATGGGTCAACTCAGCACTCAGCCTAGCACTCACACAACTACTTCTGTTAGTTGGATTGACGTAGACCACTTCTTCAATTACAGCTGTGGATTTTATAATTTGAAAAGCCTGTACTCCAACTCAGTTCAAAGAGGAAGGTTAACACTGTTGCTTGGGGTGCTCATTCCCATAAGGTACCTCAGCCAGTGATCTAAATGCAAAAAAAACCCCAAAGCAAATAAACATTGAAAGGAGGATTAGTTCTGCCTTGAATCTTGGATTCTGACAAAGAAGCTGCAAGAAAAATGTGAAGCACATTATAATCAAGGAGCTGATGGGTGGTAAAGGAAGTATTTCAGATGGTTGTGACACCTATAAACATCCATTGTATGAAGCAACTCCTTGTCATCACTTGGTATTTCTGATTTTTGAAGCGTCTGCAGATGCTTGCGCAGGCTGGTGTGTTGCCATGGATACCATGGTGTGCCGAGGCTTTTAGCAAACGAACTGATCTGTTTGTGTACCTCCAGAGTGAAAAGAAAGAAAAATCCTATCATTTGTGTGGCTGCTAGCAAAGGAAGCCTGACAGTGAAGTGAAATGACTCTGCATAATGGTTTTCAGAACCTCCTCCTCTTGGAAATGATGGGGTAGGAAAGAGATGGAAGGTAATGAGAAAAAGGAGTGAGGAGAGCTGTCAAGTGTTTAGCAAAACACCCCTTCAGCATAGCTCAAGGCAAGGTCCTTGCATGATAACATCAGCTATATGGTCAAGAAAAATCAATATGAGGCTTTAATAATTCAGTTTCCTAATGGCCTGGCACCTTGGCTTTTTGCAAGACAGGAAGAACAACAAGAAGGATAAAAGGCAAAAAGATCAACAGACAATGTAACACAGCAGAATAATTTGCTTTGAATGATACCCTGGGACCAAGCAATGGGTGTGTATTATGAAACTAATATTTAGCTGGTGTTCAAGTAATGCCTTTATCTGGGCACAACTCCACTGCTAAGTGAGAGGCAAAACAGGTTTAGAAGTGACAGGCAAGTGAATACACAGGAAATCAAGTAAAAAACCTGGGCGGTATTCCAAATTTTGGCTCTTTTCTTGGTGTTAGAACAACCCCATAAACCACACACATACATGGCACAAGCCCCTGTACAACAACCCCATAAACTGCACATATACATGGCACAATCCCCTGTACAACAACCCCATAAACTGCACATATACATGGCACAAGTCCCTATGAGCTGAATTTCCATATATTAATGCAGTATCTTACTAGGCAACAACACAACATTGTCGCACTTGATTACAAGTTTTGGGGGTTTGCCCTGCTGATCTAAAGGGATCACATCACCATGTATTTCACCAAGAGCTTTCCCTGCTTTTGAGTTTAGGGGTCAAAAAGCACTAACACTTTCACAGGAGGGGTTTGTTCCTCATTACTTACATATATGTTTAAGCTGTTAACAAGAAATAGTAACAATGTGAAATCACCCTTGATGCATGTTTTCCCAGTAGCACTGTGTCACCACATATGAACCAGAAACCCATCAGACAATATTTTATAGTGAACTCCTCTCCTTTTAACTGATCAGGTTTTCTTCATGTCATTTCTCTGTCTTTAAACATGGGGAAAAGTGTTGATTCCTTCTATGGCCAGCTATGGAATCTGCTCAAGCTCACATCTGCAATGCAAACACCAAGAGCAATCTTTGGTGCCAGACCAAGGAGACCTCTGGGAAGGATTGCAATTTTGGTTTTCTTTTAATCTTGTCTCCAAACTGGAGGTATAGGCAGGGACTTGGTTGCTTTTGAGCCATGGACCAAAACAACCAGTTACTCCAATGAAGCTCTTAAGCACAAAGCCATTCCAGCCTCTCCTTGAGGCCTTGCTCTGGGGATGGTCCAGCTGATGGCTCTTACCTCCATTGTCTGTTGGTGTCTCACACTGAAGGCAGCTGAACCTCAAGAAAATCATTCCCCAGGCTACCTCTCCATACAAGCCACAGTCACCACAAAGCTGAGTCCTTTATGAGTCTTACTAGATGCTGCTAGAGGTTCAGAGAAACCTTCTCTTGCATGCAGATGAACTGTTACTAAATTCAGCAGCTGAGCACTCACCTCCAGACTATTAATTGATGCTGCTGGAAGCACAGCAGTGTCTCTCACGTAGCTGCTGTGAGAACCAAAGGTATGTCCTGGGCAATTGGTGTCACTCATTTTCACGAGGCTGCAAAAATGCAATTCCAGTTTGTGAAGTTATAAATTAAGTCCCTTACACAAACTGTCAGGGAAGAGCTGAAAGGTGTTGCTGCTCTGGATACAGATCAGTAATAATACATAGCAGCTATGGCTAGTTCTGCATTCACATTGATACTGCATTGCATAACTTGACTCCAGCAACTAGGACCTAACTCTGACAATCACGGTTTTCCCTTACAGAAACCCCCAAGGAGCTCCTCCTCTATCCCCTTTCCAGGACCTTCATTTAGCAATTTCTCCCCAAGCACACACCTTCCTTAAAATCAGTATCTGTGGCCACAGCTTGCAAACCAGCCAGCTCCAGGAAAAGCCAAGCTATTAGCAACCAGAGCTGTGTAAGTTAAAGCTAACAGTCATGGTCACTAAACCCTCAGAATATGGGATGTGTAATATTCCTGCACTGATGAGCATCCTTTGGGTCTTGTCATACTTGAAATGCTTCGGTGCCCATTCTGCTATCATTTGGGCTCTTATTATTAGTCTGGTAGCTAAGCAACAGATGGGCAGTCCAAATGATGTGGCAAGGGCAAGCTATCTTGCAGAAATGTGGCAATTTAGAAGGGAAGTAATACTTTGAAGCTTGGGAGAACATCTATGGCCCTCAGTGCAGTTCAGATCAATGCCAAAAGAACTCAAAATCTGCTGGTGAGGTTAGACAACACATCTTCACTCATTGTGACTGAGAAACAAACCTAGAAAAATTATCTGCGTGGCAGGAAATTCATGGCCTTCCATTTGCTGCAGAAAGAAAAGTGGAGGAGCATCAGCAAGATTAAAGGAATATATCTGGGTAAGTTTTTCTAATGCTCAAACACAGCTAACATAGCTGGTCCTAGGACTGCCACACCTGGTTTGGAGGCTAAAGAGGAATCAAGACAAAGAATTAATAAAACCCCTCTATTAACATTAATGTTTAGGAGAAAGCTGCTCCTTTCAGGGCTCCTGGGCTGAGGATCAGACTGTAATTCTGTCATTTGGTTCTGGGGAAATTGGCTGGACACTGGCTACCTTCACCCTAGTCTGAGCCACTTGATAAAACCCTGACTCTAAACAAAAACATCAGTCCCAATGGTGCTTTTTGGTCTGAGCCAGGTTTTGATCCCAGCCTGGTAAAGCTGTGTAAAGACCTGCAGGCACTTTTGTGGCCAAAAAGAAATCATGGAAATTCACTTTTTTTCATTGCATAGAGCTCTGAGGTAGGAATAAAATGCCATTTGGCAGCTTTCCTGAAGCAAAGTACATGCACCATCAAATATAACTGCAGCACTGAGGTATTGGAGCTGCTGCTGCCCAACAGGCAAGTGTGCTTCTCTTCCAAAGCATCTTCACTCTGCTCTTAAAAAGCACTTGCAGACATTTATGAAACAATGCCACACTGGTGCCCTGGGAAATGGCTGGCTGGAGAGGCAGAAGCAGAACAGCTCAGTACTAAGATGCCTGGCTGGAGGCAAGGGGCACGGACCAGCACCTTATCCTCCAAAACTGCTGTGGGGCCAAAGACATAAAAGTGTGTCAGGCAGCCTGTGCCCACCTGCTGGGAACTCTGTCATTTCTTGGTCAATAATAACAACATTTCTGTCTCCTTTTCAGATGAGCACATCAGGGTTGCACAGAAACTTGGTGGCAGATGCAGAAACAGAGAGGATTCTGATCTGACACCATGTTTCACCACTTTCTAGAGTTCATTTTTGTTCCTTTCACCTTCTCAGGGATTAATTTCATTGTTAATTCCTGCTGTGGAAGAATTCTCCCACTATAGGAGAAAATCTAAACCTTGAGTTTTAAGCCCCCATTTAGGAACTGGTGTTATCATCAATGACGAGGCAGCTCTCCCTGCTTTCAGTCAGGATTTACACAGGATCTACCAGTGACACAACCCTCAGGCTATTTTATGCCTAGCAGGAGGCACATTTATTGGAACAGATACAGCTGATCTGCAGAACTCACTAGCAGAGGACTCTGTGAAGGTGAAAAACTTACATGGACTAAAAGAAGGCAGAGACAAACTCGTGGGCACTGGTACCTGCTGAAGGCACAGGGTCAGACCACTCACTCCTGGTATCTCTGATCCTGGAGTGCCATGAGCAGAACCTCTATAGGTTCTCTCTGTTCTCATACTCTTTCCCAAAGCATTCTGTATTTTCCATTGTATTATCTATCTGCTGGTCGACAACAGCCACAGTAATTCTTTTGTCAGGAAGAAGACTGTAAAAAATATTGTAATTTAAACAATGCATCAAGTTTAACCATTTCTCAAAAAGTGTTTTCAACTCAGAGCCTCTGAGCAGAAACAAAAGGGCATTTTGTGGTGAGTGTGGAAGACTCTTGACTCATCTCACAAAGTGACCTGGCAGCCATAAGGTGTGACGTGATCTAATTTTAGAATTATCATCTAAGACTCCAAATTTATTTTATTAAAGAGAGCCATAACTAATTTTTGATGCCATTAGATAATGCAATTAAATATTGGCTTGCTTGCAGGTCTTTGTATTTTTGCCACAGATAAAAAAGACTGTATCTACAAATGGATGTCTTCTCGGATTTTGTTCTACCAGATATTTAACAGATTCTGACATATGAAATAAATCCTTAAAATCTAAACCAAAATCTTTCAATCTACAGAAGCAAACTGAAGAAAGTTGTATCTTGATATGGGAACCTGCTAAATGTTGGCTGCTCTGTGAACTCCACAAATTTTAAACCCTTCCAGGTAAGTGAAAAATAATTCATTTAAGCTGCCATTTTCAGATGAGACAATAAATAACACTATATGAGTTTTCTGAGGAAATAAAAAGACTGCAGAAGTGGAAATGGATGAAACATTGCTATATCATCATTTAAATCTCATTAATTTGGCCTATCCAACTGAAAAAAAAACCCACTGCATTTAGTGTAGTCTCAGTAGTTTTTATTCTGGATTCAGAAGTTACAGCTGAGCAATGAGGGCAGTTTGAGGCAAAATGTTTGGGACTCATCAGAGGTTCAGAGTTTGATGGCCACAATTTGAAAATTACTCTTTTCCTAACACACAAGAAACCACCCCAACATAACTTGGTTCCTACAGCAGCCAGAAAAAACAATCAACTCTTAGACTTTTGTACCATAGGTAAGATCCAGACTGATTTTCTCAGTTCACTGCAAGAATACCTTGGGGTAGCAAAACAAAGCAGTATTAAAGATCTGTGAGAGGTGGTATTTTTTTTAGACATGATGGCTCAACATTTGCATCCATATTAATGGAGTGTGAGCTAACATACAGATTTGACTACAAACACCGTGCTTTAAAAATAAACAAAAGCACAAAACACCATGCTATTAATAAATAATGGTAATAACAATAAAGTGACAAAACAAAAGCTATTTAATTTACTTTTGTGAGAGCCAGTTCATATAGGATGCTTTCATAGGGAAACATTAACCATTATTTCTACTTGTGGACAAAAACCCAAAGAGAAAAGCTCAGTCTTATTGTAGTTTGCAAATATTAAAGACAAAACCACCATCTTTGCCTGTGTCCTGGAGGGAGAAAGAGAAGAAAAAAGGGCAAGAATGGAAAAGGTAATTTAGTGAAAATGAGTTCACTAGGCTTTTAGGTTATGCTTGGGCTTCTTTTGTGTCTTCCTGTAGATAATGGTGTAACTTGTAGCCACATTCTCCAAAGAGAAATTCTGGATAACTCCAGGAGAAGAAATGCAAGGCTCAAAGCAGAGTCACAGATGTTGTGACCTGATTTTTTTCTACAAAAACAAGAAAAAAAAATGTGTGCACATGTTTTTATGGCAGATTCATTCTAGAAAATATCATTACCATCAGGACCAAATTAAATGTTCTATTTAATGCAACTGTTTTCTTGATCAGATATATTGGTCCTTTCTGACCTCTCAATCAATGCATCTCAACAGTTGTCTTAGAGAAGACCAAGCATGTAGCTGAAAGCTGCAGATTCAGGATAAGAAAAGTGCCCAAAACAAGCTAATTCACCAGCAGCATGGCCATTATGTGCAGAAAAACAGCTGGAAGTCCTATCTGCCCAGGTGGTCCAGGCTAACCCCCACTCCCCCCATTCAGTCAGAGCTGCAAGTCTGCCAGTGAGATTTAAGTTCTTGTGCTATGGAAGTGCTTTTGAACATTTTGTCCATAAAGCCTTTTTTTTTTTTTTTCTCCCATATCTTTCAGGGCAGAAAATGAATCCAAATAATTTCATTAGGTAAAAATGAGTTCCTGTTACCCAAAGGGTGCTGGCTCACTCACACTGGCAGGGGAGTGTTCAGCCTTCAGTGTGGCATATCCTGGGCATTGGAAGAATGAGTGAGTGTCTGCCAGGGGCATTTTGAGATAACTTGCCTTGATTTCTCAGATTGCTACAGAAATTCATGACTACAAAAGGGGCCTCCAGGCTCAGACAGACTCCAATTTCTCAGTAAAAGTCTACCTTCCATTTTCTTCATTATATATATACATGCATACAAATATATTAAAAAATGAATCTTACTGCAAGAGCTTAGTAAAATTGATTAAATGGCTCCCATTGGCTTCCTTGGGCACTGGTTCAAAATATTAATCTGATTATCATTATGGCTCAAGTTCAGCATGGTTGTTAAGTACACATCTAACTGAAAGCACCTGGACAGTCCTGTTATGATGATTCATGGATTTAAAAATAGAAATATGTTTAAATGCTCTCTTGAACTCAGGTCTAAATGAAATCAATACATGCCATGGCTCTTCTTCATGAAATATTAAGGCAAAATACATAATTTATTGTGCTCTGTGTATGCATATAAAATTTAGCACTGCTTATTCTGTAATAGACCTATACATAATTTAAACTATATAGCATCCACTTGGTGCTTGGAGGGGGGAGAAATCTTCATTAAACTCCAAACGGTACATGGTTTGGTGATGTGGGAATTTAGTTTATTCTTATTCTGTGGATGTCTGCATAATAAATGTCTGCACACATGTTCAGAAGCCCTTTTCCAGAGGGAAAAGAAAAATCACAGCCTGTTGAGAGGCTGTGGGAGGAAATCTTGCAAGCTTCTGCTGATGGACAGGACTTCACTGAGCACACAAGTCAGGATGCCCAAACCACTGCAAGGGCCACCAGTCACCCCTCAGGACTATCCCTCAGCAGCAAAGTGAAGAAATTCCTCATTGTATTCAATGGTTTATTGTCCTGGAGTTATCCCAGCATTAATTGTACTCCCTATCTATCTGTACTCAAACCTATGAGGATCTATGTAAGAGGGCAGAAAACAGAATGGGAGGCCAGGGGCTGAAGTGCCCTGGCCTCGTTAGAAGTCGAGGCCCTCAGGCAGAATCACTCTCTAGCCTTTGCCTCTTGGCTTTTTCTTGCCTCTATTCACAAGAGTAGTGTTGCAGCAGCCCTCTTGTTACAGGGCAGAAAGGAGCTGAGACACAGGCTCCTTGTTTATCCCAGCATGAAAAGGGCCCTGGTTTATTCCTCTTCACACCTCAGCCATCCGGACTCCAACCATTCACTGACTCTGCCTGCACCAAGCTCCTGCTGGAGGTTTCCCTTGCAGCCTCTGACTGCTGCTTATTTCCTGCTGAACTCTGACTGCAGGGCTCAGTTTGCAGACTGTGACTGCAGGTTCCAACAACAGGCTCTGACTGCACACGCAGACTGACCTCACTGCAGGGATTCTCTCTCCCCAGGATCCTTCCTCTTCGTGGTCCTTAAGGTTCCTCCTCCATGATGATCCTCCTCTCACCAGCAAACCCGCTCCCTTTAACCACACTTATCTTTATTGGCTACAGCTGTGACTCATCAGGGTGAGGCTGTATTGTAATTAACACAGCTGTTACTTATCAAGGATGAGGTCCCCTGTATTCCCTTCTCCTACAGAGTAGCAACTCCAGAAGCTGCATTTCCCAATCAAAAACTGTTTCAGAGTGAATTTTGCAGCACCTGTGGCTGTGGCATTGCCCTGAGAGGAGTAGCTACACTCCGTGCAGTGACCCCAGCCTGCCAGCAGCACTGGGCAGGCAAAGGTGCGAGGAGTCTGGGACGCCCCAGCCCACTGCTGCCAAGAGGAAGGCAAAGTCCCTCCATGGGTTCCATGCACTGATGGAGCTGATGCTACCAGGGAGATGAGGAGGGGATGGGTGCTGCCTTTGTCTGCCCTCAGGCAGTAGCCCATGGTGGGCACCATCTTGGGCAATGCTTCACTCTGCCATTTTGAGCTTCTCTTTGTTCCCCGGGAGAGGCCCTGAGATTTCAGCAACTTTGCAAACAGGATAAAAACTTGGAAAAATAAAGAACAAACCTGAGGCTGGTAAACATGTAGATCAGAAAGGTACAAGGAGCAGGAAAGCCTTTGTTGCACTTATGCCAAAGGGAGTTTTTTTTCTGTGGACAGTGGGGACAATGGCACTATACTAAAGTCATGAAGACTGCTTGGTATATGTTGCCCACCTCCATCCATCTCAGCCTGAGATTGGTAAGACGAAGTGAAGAGTTCCCACATCCTGAGCAAGCCAAAATAACTCTCAGATTTGATTGCCGAGCCCCCATAGCCCAATTTGAGTCTGGTTTCCATGTACATGCACAGATAAGCTTCACCAAACTCACTGTTCACACAGCTGGATGCAGTATTACAAAACACTCTGTAACAAGAGCTAAGAAACCTTTACTTTTTCTTTTTTCCTTTCCCTCTAAAGAAGTTATTTTTAAGTGCTGCCAAGAGTTATGTTAGTTCAAAAAAAAAAAAAAATGCCCTTGTCCTGTGCAGCTACAGAGGCTTGCTGACAGATGGCGCTACGTGAATATGAATTGGTTTTTAAATAGCTACATTAAATAGATAATATTACATTTCCTCACACATGAAGTGCACCTGAGCAGTGTCAGTATTTTAATTACTTCTTACACATCATAAATAATGCATTAGGAATAAAGCTCAGGAAAACAATTTCTTGAGATGTCACAAGACAGAAAAGGGTATATTCTCTGTGACTCAGCTCTCTGGGCAAATCTCCCTTAGAGCTGCAAGTTGCTCCCAGCCTTAGCCGATAGCTGAAGGGTGGAGGCAAGAGGAGGTGGTTGCAGGTAACATACTGGTCAGTTAATTTCCAGAACACTACCTGCTGAGAATTTTTTCTAATAGTAAAGCAGGTTTAGTAAATATAGTAAATATTTACACAGCACTGGCAAGTGTAATAACAGCAGTGGTAAATTTCCATTTGATGCAAGCACTGCTCTGGTCCTAGCTGGGGATGGTCAGCTGGCAAGGCAGCCTCGGGAGGAGATGACATCCTAAAGCACAGGTAGGAAGGGGAGAACGACATAAATAGAATGAAACAATAGAGTGAAAAAGGCATTCAAAGCACATCAGTGAGAAGACTGGAAGTTTGCAGAGACCCACAACAATGTGACATTTGTAGAGCAACAGTAAAAAAAAGTTCAGTGTTTTCTTTGAACAAGTATCATCTTCTTCACTCCTAATTGGAAGTGTTCAAAGCCAGGCTGGATGGCGCTTTGGACAACTTAGTCTAGTGGAAGTTGTCCCTGTCCATGTTGTGGAATGAGATGATATTTAAGGTTCCTTCCACCCCAAAGCATTCTGTGATTCTGTGACTAACCTGCACCAAGAAAGATTTCCTACTGACTCATTGTAATGTTCCCTGCATCTCTCATAGCAACTGCCAGATACTTAAAGAGCAAATGTGATCACATGAATTTACCTTGATTTTTTTCCTGTTAGGGCTAGTAACATCAGTGATTGCCTAAAAACCAGCCTCTGACCTGCTGGATTAACTTCACATTTGGGACGTCTCTAGAAAGTGCATTGTAATAATGTCTGGTGAGAATGCTTGCTCAGGAGAAAGGGGCAACAAGTGACAACCAGGGCCGAGAGAAGAACATTAAAATGTAAGACACAAGATTTTGTAAAATGTAAGCTGTGACCAGGAGAGATTTTCTTCATACTTCACATTAAACATCTTCTCTCCCCTGGTTATTTAGAGAAACTGTAGCACGCAGAGACAGCTTGAAGAGTGGGAAGCTCAGTCTATGAGGCTAAAAAAGCCCCAGAGGAGTCAAAGCAGCAATGCCAGGTGTTCACAGAGCAGCCACCTCTCTTTCTTCCAGTTTTGAAGAAAGCCTTCCAATCATGCCCACCTCCTGCACTTTGATTCACATGGCAGAGTATCCTCAAAGCACAAAAGCTGCACTGCTCTGGGACCGTACTAAACTGTTGCTCTGTTCCTATCATCCAGGGGAGCTCAGGCTGCAGGCACAGACCAGAGTTGGTCCAGAGTAAAGCCTGGAAAACAGGCACAACCCATGGTCAGGTCCTCAGCATCTGCTGTCTCTCCTTGCAGAGTGTCCCCCTGAGCACCCACATCAGTGCAGGTGCAGCCCTTGCCCATGGCAGAGGCACCACTGGCTCTCCACTCTGTGACACAGCCCGTGCCTTGGAAGTTCAGGGCCATGCTCTGGCCAAAGAAACTGTCACTGTCTTCCTATCCTTCTTCTCACTGGGTTCATACACCCTTCATTCTGGTCAGTGCCAAGAGCTTCCCTCTAGCTTTTCCTTAGGATCAGCATCATGCAGCGACATCTGGTAGAGCCCCACCTGCCAGCTGGACCCTGCAAACTCTCCCCCCTCCTCTTCCTCCTCTCCATGAATGTCCAACCTCCATCCCCATCTCTTCACAGCTTTCAACAGTGAAGTGAGAGAGCTCCTTGGGAGTTTTTCTTGTAGAACTGAGTTGGGGATCATTTCTATGATATTAATTGCATTATTAAATATGCAAGGTCTAAGCCACATTTAATAACACACTTGTTCCAGTTAATCTCCCATTATCAGCTCAACCCTCAAAATATTTGAAATCTAGCTGTGAGGTTTATATGGGCTAAACAGTAATTAGAAATTTTAATAAGCACCCAGGGAAGCTTCCTGAGCTGCTCTGCATTTCCTCATTCAGGTCAAATAAAATCTGTTGTTCTGTCTTCTAAAACGAGTTTGATGTTTCCTAAAACTCAGTAAACTGTTGGGAAGATTAAAGTGGGTTAAAAT
>VXBB01015245.1:661699-681609 GCA_013399915.1 Illadopsis cleaveri
GTTCTGGTTAGCCAAATCTGTTGTTTCCTGTTAGTTATCTGTACTGCAATTCTGCATCTGGTAAGACTGCAGCAGCCAGTGGAGCTGTTAAGGTTCTGAGAATGAGAAAAGCACAAAATCACAGAATCACAGAATGGTTTTGGTTGGAAAGGACCTGAAAGATCATTCAATTCCAATCCCCCTGCAGTGGGTGGGAAGACCTTCTACTAGACTAGGCTGCTGAAAGCCACGTCCAACCTGGCCTTGAACACCTCCAAATATAGGTTGTAAACTAGGTTTTGAAGCATCCTCAGGAGACAACACCTACACAATCCGACCCTTTCCTGTAGTTTGTACTTCTGAGAACAATGGAGATGGAGACACCTTATGTTTAGAGGGAGAGGGATGATGAAAAGAGGAATGGATGGGTATGAGAAACAGGTGCTTACTTAGGCAGTGCTTAGTCCCTCTAATATTTCCTACAAGAGATTTTTGCAATTATAAGGGTTTTGCTATAAAATTTTATGACCCATACACACATGGAATTTCAGTAAGCATGACAAAAATAGAAGGAGAAAAAAATTGTCCAGATGCTATTAGAAAGCAACCTGTTTGCTCTACTCTCACTCTACAGCACTGCCTACAGCAAATGAGATCTAGAGAGATCTATCACTTTGCTGGAGTGTGATAAATATCAAATTAGTGCCTGGTAAAATTATGGAGAAGATTATTCTGGGAGATATTGAAAAACCCTGAAAGACAATGAAGTCATTTGTCACAGCCAGCACAGCTTCATGAGAGGTGAGTCCTGCTTATCAAACCTGATTTCCTGTTATGACCAGGTAACCCACCTGGTTGATTAAGGGACACCAGTTGATGTAATCTTTTTGGATTTTACGTAAAGCTTTCCGTGTCAGCCAGGATCCTTCTGGATAAAACATCATGGGATGGATGAGTAGCTGGCTCATGGGTCAGGAAAAAAGGGTGATAGTGAATGGGGTGANGAGGCTTTGAGAAGTGTTAAAGAGTTTAGAGAAGTCTTTTTATGAAAGCCACACTTAAAAACACGGTGGAAAAAAGTACTCTGGGAGATGGAGCTTGCAGCTATGCATCCCCAGTGGAATGATGCTCACATTGGGGTCATGCAGAGCTCTGAGCTGTATCTCCCTCAGTTTCAGTACCTGCCATCCTTCACAGGACAAGGAATTAGACCTAGAGAGTCACATGAAGAAGATATATACATCCACCCTTTGGAGTCCTGTTGAACTTTACAGAAAACCAACCATGCAAACTTCACCAAACCCCAAAGAATAAATGTTTCAATTTAATGGAACAATCTTGGACTGGAACAAACAACAAAATTACCACTTATACACACAGACTTTAGCATTTGTTTGCTATAGATAAGCTGCAGTGGAGCTGGAAGATTCCCTAAACCATCCTTCTGAGCGACAGGAAAGCATAACCTTGCAGAGGAAAGCAAGGACGTCTCCTGGGTTGGGAGAATAACATCAGGGAAAAGGATGCACAGCACACTACAAAGAGAGACAAGGCATCTCTGAAGAGGACAAAATAGCTGTAAAAATCTACTTCTCCAACTTTCATAGTAGGCAGGAACTGAAGGCCTGTTGTACCACTTTTAGGAGATCCATAAACAAGGACATTTGGAGCATTAGCACACCAGTGAAGACACATTACTTGAGAGACAATCAGTTTTGTGGAGGTTCAGGAAATATTCAAGCTGAAAGCTATTACAAATTTGTTAATTGCACATTTTAATATACTCATACCTATGGCTCTTCATTTAGATTCATCANGTCCTGGTTGAAAGAAAGCTGAAGATGAGTCAGAAGTGCCCTGGCAGCCAGAAGGGCCAACTGTGTCCTGTGTCCAATATGTCTTCTCATGCCCATACATGGATAGTTCCTGCATTTCTGTTTGGACACCATCCCCTTAACACTTCTACTAAATTAGGTAACAGGATAATTAAACATGAGAAGTCAAAAATGCCATTTTGGATGCCTTCCTGAGCCAACCTAGTGGAGCACGTTGGAAAAAAATAAGGTGCTTTGCAAATTTCTGAAGTCATGCTATTTTGGTACTCAAGAGTGAAGTTTCTGCATTCTTTACAAGCTGCCACTGGGGACATATCTGCACTATTTTTGAAAGAATGAAAGGAATGAAGAATGAGAAGCTTTTGGGGTTTGGAATTTCCCAATTCATGGAACTTGTCCATGGAAAAGTCCTTGGCTTCCAGTCAACTCCTGCTCTCATGGCCAAACCAAGAAAGTGAAATTTAAAAAGTTAATCCATTTCTTATACAAACTTAATGACAACAACAAATTAAAAATTAACTTCAAGTTAAAAAGGACTTTTGCTCTGAAACACTCTGATCCACTCTACTGAATTCATAATCCCTTTCAGAAATAATATTTTGTGGTTTGCTCTGTCCCCATCAATAATGTATCAGCAATGTTACAATTCTAGAGCTTGGTAGGAAACACTTCTGTTAGCCAATAAACTTCTTCAAGACTACAAAAAATCCCCCTTTCAATGTTGGGACAAATCCCTTTTGCAACCTTTTTTCCCCTGACAAACAGCAAGGCAGGGAAAACCCCTGGGAATGGGCTCCTAGCAGGGTGAAGAGCACTCAGCATGGGATTTTCTTCTCCCTTCCCTACCTCTTTCAAGCCCTGCGTGTTGCAAGCCAAAGGTCTGAAGGCCTGATGAAATATTACCATCTGGATGACTCAGGCAAGATGATCTGGCTGTACTCCCATTGTCAGTCAAATAATACAGCTCTGACATCTTCTCTGGAGAATGAATCACACATGGAGGAACAGGCAGCTGTTCAGATGTGTAAAAGGAAACACAAAGGTAGCCATTCTCCCTGAAAAACTGCCTCCCAACTAAGCTCTTCATTTGTAGCATAACCCACAGTGTACCCCTCGTGTGTAAAGGGCAGATCTTTTAATGAGGTTATTTGGGGATGTACAGTTAGCATATTTTTAATCTCTCTGCCAAAAAGTAGATGTGTTTTCTTAACAAGTGCCCTCTCATCAACCTGACATGCTATAACCACAAAGACCAGCTTGTCTTCAAAACCACTTTGAGTCAGGGAGAGCTTCCACACAAGTTACATCAAGGCCCAGGTAATCTTTCAAAATACAACTACAAAAAGCAAGATAAACAGCATCCCATAAGACCTTGGAAAATGGGATGCACTTCTGCTTTATATGCTAATTTCCCTGCTGACGATAATACAACACGGAATTAATAGTTTAAATGCATTCTTAACCCATATATAATTCAATTTGCTTAAAAGTTGCATTTCTTTTATGTATCCTGCTGACAAATTTTGAAAAGGAAAAATCATGGATGTTTTTGGGAGTTAAGAGAGTCCTTTCTCTACATCTAAGAGTCATAATATTCCCAGTATGGTCAACTTTACTTAAAACAAAACAAACCAAACAAACAAAAACCTCACAGAACACAAATGGGGCACAACATTAAAAAAAACTTGTACTGCAAAAAAACATCCTGGAAAACTCAACCCCACTGTTGCAAGAATATCATGAACATCAAGTGACAACTGTAATCAAGAAGACAGAAGAGGAATATATAATACCAGTATACTATAAAACATCATTTTACTGGGCTCATAGGAAACTTATTCACCTTGTGGTTCACAATCTGTAGCATAAACATTTGGTATCCTGAGAAAAGTTAACAAGATGGCTTTGGATAAAACTGGAGACCTTTGTTATCCCCTCTCTTTCACTAAATAATGGATGTTATTGACACTTTGTGTTAAACAGATAAAATTTGATTCTCAGCTCTAGGCGCCAAGGCTCTGAAACAGACCCATATGATCCATGGCATTCTTAACAACCTCATACCATCATTTCCTACTCTGCTCTGAATTTAAAACAGCTTACAGACTGCCTAAAAACTTCTTTTTAGCCTTTACAGACTTAAGTGGGAACTTTAAGGTTTTTTATTTCACCAAAGATAGCCATTATCATCCATTTTTGCTTGGCTCCTTACCCACTTCACTTTTTGCAACAACCTATTTCATCACAGTCCTGCCACTGTATTCATTACATCACTAGGATGTACTACTTCAAAATTAAAGAGAGCACTTATTAACTAAGCTATGATTATAGTGAGAGCTCCTGGCATTTATTTAGTTCCTTTAGAGTCTGATCTGAAACTCACTTAAGTAACGTGAGCCTTAAAGCACTTTAATCTGGTTTAATCCTCTGGAGGGCAATGTCAGTACAAGTTGTGGCAGTGCAATACCAAACCTGTTAAGAGAATTTACTGCCCATCAGGTCCCAAAATAAATCCTCATATTAATTTACCAGTTTCAATGCTACCTATCCCTGCTGATGCATTTTTACTCAAGTTTTTTTCTGGAGGGAGAAAAGAATTTGTTATTAAGAGACGCTATGGCCAAAGACCAAATTTTTCTAAAATTATTTCAAATAGTCTTGAAGTTTTGGAGGTTCAAGCTTATAATCAACAGACATACTGGAAAACACACCAGGAAGACATAGTCCTCCTTTGACCACTTTGCACCAATTTTTTGTGCCAGTTTCACTGCACAGACAACCTCAACTTTGTCCCTCATTCTGCACCTTACAAAGCATCCAGTTTTCATCAATTCACACTAAATTAACATCCCTTTTTTGAATCCTGCAGCTTAAAACTCATTGTTCCTCTTACAATAAGACTTACAGAACCAGCAATCTACTAAAAGCAAACTCGTGCATGAAAACCTCCAGCACAACTCTCTACCATCAACACATTCCTATCAGAATTTTATATTGTTCCTAAGATTTCCACCCAAAAAAACATCTGGAAACAAAGATCCACTGTCACAGGAACAGCTGAAACTCCCCAATGATCCCTGCAAAGTTAAAACCAGGACTGCACTGTGATTCTGTTGGTATGTGTTAATGCAGAGCTGGGTTTGAAAGTTCCTAAGGGTACACTTTACAATTTCATGTGGCATTTGCTGAAAAAACAGTACTTGCACTCAGAGAAGGGCACACAGAGAACCTTGTTTGAAAGAGCCAGAGGAAAGTTGGCCTTCAGTGCTCTGAAGCTGAGGGGAATCAGGGAGATCTGTATACTCTAGGGAATACCTTCTGCTCCATGCAGAATATCTGCTTGCTGCACTAACCTGAAGACCCCTGGCCTAAGCAGAGATTTGACCTGGAAAAGGTACAAGAACTATTTTTCAAATACAAATTCAGCATATTCAGTAATTCAGTCACAAAAGTAAGCAGCAGCATGAAATTAGAGCAAAACCTTCAACTGACCCTGTTAAGGTGGCCCAGCTCTGGTGCTCACACACAGGTCCTTTGACACTGAATACAGCTCTCACCAGAAGTGAGAATCACAGAAATAATTACTAAATAATATTAAAAAAGAAAACTCAAGACGTCACACAGCTGTTAGACAAACCTGCTGTTTTTTTATGAGACTAGAACTGGCACTGGGTAACTTTCAGAAATTACATTTGCAAGGTTGATAAAATGTAATTTCTGTAGCAGAGGACTCTCATTCCTGCAGTCCTTTACACACAAAGGCCAAAACACACCATAAAAAGGCAAACAAACAGAAACTAAATCAGTATAGTCCATCTCAAAGTAAGACACTAGTTTTTGTGTTATTGCAGCAGGTAAAACCCCGTTATGCCACATCATTTCATTTTACCAAACCCCTCTAATTACTCCTTTTCTTCCCCTGAGTACTAGGAGGGCCAATAATGGGCCACAGATGGTGGCATTTGATGTTACACTGCCCCCAGTTCCTGGAGTCCTGCCTTCACTTCTGGGCATAGCTTTAATTAACCATGATACTTTGGAGGCAATTCCAGCTAGAAGTTGATTTTTTAAATTTTTTTATTATTTTTTTAAGGATTATTGACAGGCACATTCTGTGTCTCTCAGTGTGAAAACAGATGTGAAACAACAGCTGACATGCTAGAAAAAGTAGACAGGTAACTTCAAGGAAGCCTATGCTTCAGGAAGATTCCGGGTTTTAATGTCTAGGTTTGAGAGATTTTTTTCTGGCCTGGGAGTTGCTGTAAAGAGTTTGCAGGTTCCTGCTCATCACTGTACAATGCTACACAGGGAAATATCCTCAGTGAGGTCCCCAGGCCTCACCCCCTTCTCCAGGAATGGTGCAGGCAGTGGGCCACAAGGCTGGAGCTCCAGGGTATAAATCCAGAGTAGGAGTTTTCCACGCCCCTCTGTTTTATAGGCTCACAAGGCAGGGGAATGCAGAGCAACAGCCATCTAAACCCACAGGCAGAACACTGCTTTTAAAATACCTTGCTTTTAATTGTTAGGACAGCCTGAAAATATGGAAAAGTAGTATTTCAATGGCTCTGTTATCATTGCAGAGGTGTGGAAAACACTTCTCACGCTGAATAATCCTCACCATTCACAACAATCTGCTGTTTAATTAAGAATTAAAAGTATGGCCAAGATATTATAATCTAACCCCTTCCTTTGTGGAACAGCTGACTGTGACTGCCTTCTGTGACCACATCAGTGTACAGGAGCACCTCCCACCTTGTTAAAGCTCTGGCTTGTGTGGATGGAGGAGAAAACATCACTGCCCACATTGAAGGCCCTGTTCATGGCATGGATAAATGAAACTTTTCAGACTGAATGACCTGTATTTTATGGCAGGTGTGAGGAGTCACAGGTTAGCAGCACAGTGTTGTCACAAGCTAGCAAACCTCATTAAATCCCATCTAGAATGAAAATATGACATTAATATTTTAGCAAACTCTTGTCTTGGTATTTTTAATACATTTGAGCTGAAAAAAGCAAACTTTTTTACTTAAAAAGAAAATTGTTAATAAACAGCACTGAACATAGAGGTTCCTAAACTGACAACTGGGAAGCCACTGTCTGAAATACCTATTTCAAGCCATCTGGGAGAACATCAGTTAAGTTTGTCAACCAGAAGGTAATATCCACCCAGAAAAGGTATCCAATTTACTGGTACTCCAATGGAATGTTCTTTCATTACCCAATTACACTTCAGAGGAAGGGGTGAGGTTATTATACTCTGACAATACTTTAAATTCTGCCTTGCCTTGTATTGCCTTGCTCATGCCTGACTTACATTGCCTTGCACTCCATTACTTTGACCCTGTCTTGCCCTTCCTCAGCCTCACCTTGCCCCTTTCTGTGGCCTCTGCCCTCTTTTCAGCCTCCACCACTTCCTGGCCTCTACTTCCCTCCAGTCTCTCACCACTTCTAGGGCTTCACATTTATGGCCACATCTTGTTTTCCAGCCTCCAGTCCCCTTTAAAACTTGCACATCTTTTTTGCCTCTCCCGTCCACTTTTCCTTTCCCTCTCCTCCAGATTTCCAACCCCTTCACCCTCCTGCTCTCATTTAGCCTCCCATCACTTTTAGGGTTCTATGTTTTTTCCAGCTACTTTTTGCTTTCCAGCCTCCTACCTCTTTTTGGACTGTCACACCATTTTAGCCACCACTCCTCTTTAGCCTCCACTTTTTCCTGGCTTCCACTTATGCTCCAGCCACGCAGAACTTTTCCATCTCCCACAGAATTTGACCTCCACTGTTTTCTGGCCTAAACTTTTCCTCAGACCTCGCACCCTCTTTGGCTGTCTACCACCAAAAGCTTCCACTTTTTCTCTCCTAAAGTTTCACTCCAACTTAGCATCCCTTTCCAGACTTCTACCCCTTTTCACCCTCCCACTCCAATTTAACCTCCCACCACTTCACAGACTCCATTTTTTTTCTGGCCTCTACACTTTATTCAGCCTTCCTCCCCATTCCAGCCTTTACATTTTTCTGGTCTCAATCTCCAGTTTGCCCTGTCCAGTTTCTCCCTTTTTGCCCTCTCACCTCTTTTTGCCCCTCTCTTCCTCTCTCCNTTTTCTGGCCTCTACACTTTATTCAGCCTCCTCCCCATTCCAGCCTTTACATTTTTCTGGTCTCAATCTCCAGTTTGCCCTGTCCAGTTTCTCCCTTTTTGCCCTCTCACCTCTTTTTGCCCCTCTCTTCCTCTCTCTCCCCACACTCTCCCTTGGCTTTTCACCTCCCACATTTTTGGTCTATACTTAGGGGTTTTTTTGCTTCCCACATAATTGTGTCCTCCTGTCCTTTCAACTTCTGCATTTCTTTCTCTCTCCCCCACCCCTTCTTGGCCCTCTACCCTTTTCCAGCCTCTGTTTTTTCTTGACTCATTTTTTCTTCTCATTGACCTTTGTGTTTTACTGTTTTGCAGCCTCTACTTTTTTTCTCTCCAGTTTTCTTTGTTACTGCACTTCCTTTCTGGCCTCCTTCTCATTTTTAGACTCCACTTTTTTTTAATCAGGCTTCCTTGTTTACTCCATTTCCACACTTTTTTTTCCCTTCTACCTTCTACACTGAGCCTTCTGTTCTTTTTCAGTCTCCCACTCTTCTTTGTTCCTCTCCCCCTTTAGGGCCTGACCTTTATATTAAGCCTCCACTCTATTTAATGGTTTCTCCTTATTCTTCCACTCTTCATCAGGCTCTCCATTTCACAAAAAGATTTCATTAGTGTCCCACAGTACTTCAGCCTCTCCCCAAGTTTCAGCCTCCACTTTTTGCCCTCCAGTCTTCTATACTTCCTTGGCCTCCCAGCCCTTTCCAGCCTGCACTCTTTTCAGGCCTCTCTTTTTCCCCTCCAGACTCCCACTGCTTTTCAGCCTCTCACAAGAAAAAAATGTGCTAAAATCACGGACTGAAATGCAGCTGGAAATGACTTTTTTTTTTTTTCCCCCCTGATTTTCCTCAAGTAGTGTGTTAAGAACATCCTGTGCCGTGTTTTGTGCCCCAGAAGAAACTGTCCATGCTGAGCAATGGGTTACCTGGTATTCAGTATCAGGTGTCAGCCAAAGGGTTCTTCAAAGCAAGGGATTTAAGGCTGCCCAATACTTCTAATAAGACTCAGCTTTCCATTTCCAACCCATAATTCCACACCAAAACATTTAGGAAATGCGTAGTTGCACAGCCTAAAGTATTAAATATCAGCTGTTTGGGGGCTGGAGTTGTTTTGTTCGCCTCTGATTTCAGACAGTCAATTCCAGGGGCAAAGCTAGGGAGGAATACTTCATCCACCCACACAGGCACGGAAAAGCCAGACCTTTGTCTCAGCAGCTCCAGCACTTTAATTTCTTGGCACTCTGGGATGGTGTGAGAAATTTTACATTAAGCCATGAGGGCTGCCACAGGATCAACAACGTACCAAGAACTCTTGGGCATTTCAGTTTAAGTTCTCCACAGACAGAGGTTAAATTTCCCTGTAACTGATCTCCACAGACCCCCTTGAAAGGGGATGTGAGGCAATGGGAGGAAGCAAATGTCCCTGGTAGTCATCAGGCAGTGGCAGGAGGCTGGGCTGTATCTGCAGGAATGGGGAACAATGAGCGGAAGAAAGGGAGATAAGCAGCCAGGAAACACACGGGGCACAGTGGAGCAGAAAGCCACAAGAAAGCAGAGAGGCAGAGCTGCAAGGCAAAAAGCAAACCAGCATCCAATTCTGAACAGGAGGGGCACATGTATCTGAAAGGAAGCCCTCAGGATACGTCAGGTGGCACATCAGAGTGAAAGTGGTAAAGGTTTCATGAGGCCAGGGGCAGCAGGAAAACCACACTGGCAAAGGGGAGCAGAGAGACTATGAGCCTCTTTGTGAAGTCCCTGGGGCAGTGGAGACTGGTTATCTTGTCACTCAAACAATCTCCCAGAGGGAAATGCTGGAAAAAGGTGGAATTCTGCATGTAAAACCTGGTGACCGATGTCCACTTTCAGATACTCAGTCTGGGACAAAAAAAAAAAGGTGGTGCAGGTTTTCCTGCCTCAGCAAAGCAAAGAGAAGGCCAGAAGGAGCCACACCACCTGGAACAGAAATGGGTCCATATGGAGGACAAAGACAACCAATTTTCCAAATGGATCATATAGGATAAAGTGATCAAAATCTTCTGACCTGTTTCAAACTCTAGCTAACTGCACAGGAAAGTCAGATTAGCAGCGTTCAGCACTCAAAATTCAGCAAATCCTAATATTAGACCTGCTGATGACACATGCATTCAGTTCCCCTATTCACCTGTGACAGCCTGATGCTGCCTTCAGTTATTCAGTTACATACCTGTGCTTTTCACAATGCACTGCCTGGCAAAGGGGCACAAGAGCAGAGCCACAAGTAATTTCTCTCTGCTGCTCTTGTCCTGAAACTTCTTTTATATCCCTCTCCCTTCATTAAAACCCTTCATTAAGCCTATCCCTCCTCATTAAACCTTCCAAGCCCTGAACTAGGTGAGGGGCAGTTGGCTGGCCCAGAGGAGGTTTACTCCAGAGCCAGTAATCTCTCCTGCATGACAAGGCTTATCTGGGCTCTGTGTCGGTGTTTAGGCTGCTCTGTGGAGGAAGCAGTGACCTGGTTTGCCATCCCCAGTCTGGATTGCAGCAGTGGGCTCAGTCAGCAATGGTGTGGTGTCTTTCCCATGGGTTTCACAGCATAACCTAGGCTCATTTGTAAAAAATTGCTGAGGAATTAGTTCAGCCTCAGGATTGCCCATGTTCTCGTCTGCCCTACTTTGGAGCCCAAGAGAAGCTGCCCACCAAAACAGCTGTTGTTCCTAAGGTGGCTTCAGCTAATTCTGCATCTACACACATTTCTCCTGGAAAACTGAGGTGTAGAAGATGTCCAGGAAGCCTTGTGTGAGGCAGCTCCAGGTTTGCAACACAGGCAAATTCCTTCCAGAGGCTGAGAAGGGTGGGAAGAACCAGTCACTAAATAACCCAGTGCTCAGGATAGGGGACTGCAATCCCCAGTGTGGCAAGGCAGAGGGGCAGCCAAATACATCTCACCCAACAACCCTACAGGGACAAAAGCTTTTTCCCACAAAACACAGAGAACAAGAACATTCTGACAAAGAGGGTCAAGCCCAAGCACTTTTGCAGCTGACCTCCATGCTAGTGGCATTGTCAGTGATGCTGATCCAGTTTTCTGGCCATGCTGTGTTTTGGTGTCACCCTCCCTAATGCCCTGGCACAGCAACCATTCAGGAATGCATCTTATGCATAAGGCTCTGCTGTTTACCCTAAGGAAAGGGCAACTGCACAGCTCACGTGCAGCAGGACAGCAAAAATCACCTGGGCCTGCATTTACCCAAGCTCCAACAGCACTGTCCAAAGAGAATAATAATCAAATATACTGTACCATGTTATAGTGGCAATGCAAATGCCCCTCCATGCATGACAGAATGACTTACTAAGATTTCTCCTGCAGGACAGGGAGTTGTTGGACTGTCCACCAGACAGGAGTTTTGTTTTTTAATTACACAGTATGCTGCTGTGCCAGGGAATGGGGAAGCAAATCTAGGGTGTCACTCAGGGTAGATATATTTCATCCCATCTTCAATACTACACTGAACTGATGCTTCTCTCAGACTCCAGACTATTACAGATAAAGAAAACTCTGATTCCAGTTTAGTCCTGCAACCCTGATTGACTGAACTGTCCTCTTCTCACTGGCTCTTTTCTGTGTGCTCTTCTCAAAACGTGCAAATTGTTCTCACCCTATAGACTCTGATAAGTGTTGGCTTCAATGGAAGGAAACATACTCCAAAATAATAATTCCCAGGCTGAAATGAAGCTCTGTTATTTTCATGCCACTGCTAACATGTCCAGAGCAGATTTATTAAAGTTATGAGTGAACCCCTGCCAGAAATTAAGGCCATTGCTTGTGAATAAGCAACTTTGGTGTTTATACCTCCTCATGTGCTGAGCTGCACCAGAGAAGCAACTTGTCAGGCTAATTATTCACAGAGATTTTATGCTGCCCATTTTCTCTCTGGACTAATCTAACCCAGATATGAGAAAGGCATGGTTTTAATCAACTCTTCTATACATCCCATGATGCTTGGTCACATGTGCATGTGTATGTATGTGCATCATGTGCACCACCCAGTAAAATAACCACATTGTACACCATTAACAAGCTGGCTATCACATGCTGCTCTCTTTGCCCTCTTTTTATAGGATTTTAGTGCTGCCTCCAAACAAACCAGTTCCGAAATGAAGCAAGGAAATACTCTGAATGACTACAGAGCACTTTTTTTCATAGCTACGAACTTTTTTACAGAAGTAATGGATTGACCATGACCCTCAAGTAGTTTCACTGCAGGTAAAAAAGTCAAGATTAAAAGCTATATACTGTCTCTATACTGTTCAATAAGATCTTGGGAAACCTTCCAGCATATGGAAAGTCATTTAAAAGGGACACACCATCAGAGCCCACTCTAGAACCCTCGTGCTCTAAAGCAATTTGAGGAATTTTTTTCTGGAACAAGGGACAGAGCTTGGCTCCAGGGAGGGCAGAGCCCTGCACCAACTGCAGAATCACTTACCAGCATTGCACTGAGCAGCACAGGATATGACAGAAACAGCTGCTTCTTGTCCCTGCTGACACCTCAGGTCAGGTGCTGCTCTCTCTGCACTGACAGAGGTAGGTTTTCTCCCAGACTGTACACCTTTCCTTTCCTTCATCCTCACACAGCATTCTTTTTTCGTTGGCTTTAGCTAGGGTTGAAAGATGAAGTAGGAGTATCTTACTTTAAGAGAGGAAGGAAGTGGATGCTGGATGGGAAGCAGGACTTTCACATACAAATTAATTCCATAAAACACTACCTTTTAGTATACACTGACCCAGTCTGAGTGCAGGACTTGGGAATGTAAGGCAAAGCCCCACCCAACTTAGGGAAGATTTAAAAAGCACCACATTTTCACACCATAGTCCCCAATTCTAAATTGCATGGGATGTTCAAGTGAAAGGACTGAGAGGGATATGTCTTTACAAACAAACTATGGACCTGCTGGTAGATAAAGCCTGATACTGATAAGTGAAAGAAGCAATGGGAGGGACCATAAATTCCAGAGGAATTCCACTAATTGACACAGACTGTCACCCAAGGCTGTGCTAAATTCCTGGACTTAGAGAAAAAGAACAGAGCTAAAAAGAAAAGGTGGGTCTGTATTAGGCAACTGGGGAAGTCTGCACCTCTCAAGTACCTCAGCCAATGGGGAAAGAGAAAGGGAAATGCAGCCAGGAAACTGGGATAAAAAGGAGGCTGCTTCCTCCAGCAATTGGAGAACCCCATGGGAAATACCCCATGGCCTCTCCCTCTGTTCAAATGAAGTTACAGGACTCCTCTGTCTCCTATTTGGACATAAACTTCTGACATCATGGATTAATTTTCCTGACACAGGGAATCTCAGAGACCTAATTAGGCAAGATGTAAAATAACAAACTTTGCTTTCTTCCAAAGGCTTTGGGAGTGAGGACAGGAGCAAACACTACTACTGACAAGTTTGGTTTTCCTGGCTTTTTGTGCAGCAGATTTGCCTTCTCACATTAACAGACATTCACTGAGTACTTACACAAACAAACAAAAAAATCCAAAGCCCAATCATTCAATAGGATTTGCTGATTCAGTGATGATGCTCACCTTGCTGTACTTACTGTGACCACCACAGGCAGAGCTGTCTGGAAAACACAGGAACCAGGCAATGCTGTGGATGAGAATGGAAGCACCAAGCTAACCAAGCTAATGTCCAAACTGCATCACAGTGATGTTTTCAAATGGGAACAGCTATCTTGTTGTTTAAGCAGTTCTTATTCTCCTAATTCACGCTACAAATTGAAGCAAAGTCCCATCCCAAATGGATGTCTTTGAAAACCCTGTGCTTAGGGCTGCATGCTTCTACTGAAGAATGTGCTATATAGTGCATTTTTTTAAGGTAGAATCACATCAAAAAAGTGCATTTAAAGGACAGAAAAGGATTTCCTGGGGAAGAAGCAAGAAAGTAATGTACAACTATGTTAAATAATACGATTATAATTTAAATAAAGTCACTTTAAAACACCGGTGGAGTAGTCTAGCTTGTCACAAAGCCCTCAGAGATGGGGTACAGCAGTAAGTTGCAGCTTTAGAGCAACAGAGAATTTCAGTGTGCTCCAGGCCCCAAAACAGATGTGTGAGAGATACTGCTCAAAGTTATTCAAATGATTGCTATTGTGCCATCTGTATCTCATCCCTGGATGTCATTTGCACCAGCACTGGATGGTGCTGCAGAGGTTCAGTCACTGAAATCACTCTGATGGGGTAAAAGCAGTGTCAGAGTAAGTAAAAAGTTCCTCAGTTAATTAAGGGATTGTGAAAAATGCCTCTTGCCTCTTCCAAGGAGCCCATCATGCCACCCTCATTTTTCATGTGTTAATAAAAAATGCTTAATTCCTCTGGAAAAACAGCAATCTGATGGCTTCCAATTAGGGAAATACTTTCACTGTAACATCATGACGTGTGTGACTGTTACAAATGCTGCTATTTTTTCTCTTATTGAGGTTTTAAAGTGCAGCTCTGTGCTCTGCTCTGGCGACTTTTAGTGTGACTGGTGTCAGTACTGGGCTGCAACTGGATTAAATAAAGGTGGCTGTTAATCCCAGAGAAATGGTACGGGAGAGGTCACCTTCAGAAGTGGTGGCTAGCAAAGGGTAAAGTCCCAACTGTCTGGGAATTTTCTACATCTTTAACAGGGGTTTATGATTTCACAATTCTTTTCACAGCAGAACACAACATGAGGAGTGGTGACTGCAGACCCTGCAATTCCAGCACTCACCTACGTGACTCCAGTGGGTGCTTAGGCGTAAATAATGAGGTTTTGAACATGATTTAACAAGCTATTCACAATTTAACAGATTGTTCAGTTATTTACCAACTCAGTAGAAATATTTGTGGAAGTCACCATCCCTGGAGGTCTTCCAGAAAAGACTGGACATGGCACTTAGTGCTCTGGTCTAGTTGACATGGTGGAGATCAAATAAAACTTGGACTTGATGATCCTGGAGGTCTTTTCCAAGCCAAATAATTCTGTGATCTGTGTGATTCTGAGAAAATACTGAGGATTTAATACCTGGAGGATTAATATCCTTCTGCCAGCTTGCAGAACCAATCTGTCCCCTAAATTATCCCTTTATTTTTAATTATAAATAAAAATTTGAGTGTTGCAGGATGTTGCTCTTTTTCAGCTTTCTTGGTATCTAGCCCAATGGAAAACTTGTCCCAAGACTGCTGGTTGTTAACTGAAATCTTAAAACAGCATTATTAAAATATTCCCACATACTTCTGTCCTACTTTATCATCATCATATTTTCAAACCACCCAACTACACTATTTTCTGACTGAGAGGCACCCCAGTGTACTGAAGACAATACTGACAGCTAGAACACAAGTCATTTGTTCTTTGTAAGTAGAGCCAGTTCCCCTCTGCAGACTATGCCAAAGAGGATTGTTCTTTGATGTACCCCATTTTAATTTCTTTTAAGCACAAGAGAGTAGAATAACAAAGACAATTTTGAATACATTGGCACCATCTGCAAAGAATTCTATTAAAGCACAAAAATTAAGGTGGTTTTTTTTTTGGTTTTTATATTTTCAAGAGTAGTATTAGCGAGATGATGTTGGTTCAGAAGTCAGGTAAGGTCTGTGTTGGCGACTACAATTCCTTTATTGGACATATGTTACTGAGCATTGAACACTTGTTTATGTAGGCACGGATTTAAGGATAACACCACAAAATCAAAAGGCTAAACTGCAGACCTGTACTGAGAAGCAGGCCTGGTGAGTCTGTCTACTCCTATGACTCAGCTGAGAAAAGGGGGGAAAAAACTGCCATTATAAGAGAAGAAGCATGTTATAAATTATGGTTACAGAACTAGACAATCTTTCCTTCAAGGTCCAAAGCACTAGAAAAACCAGTTCCCTGTGTACAGGCACATTGTGTTTGTTGCAGGAAATATTTAAAGTTAGACTCTGCCTTATACAAGTGGTTTATCTGTAAGAAAACTTTAAATACAGTTGTACTGATTCAAACAGTTCTCTTAACAAAAAGAAATTATGTATTTCAGAATTATATTTCAGAATAAAAATGATACACTTAAACCCAGATAACAACCTACCCAAAACAGAGCAAGTTTCAGCAAACAGTGACCAAGAAAAAGTGAACAGGGAAAAGCCAGTGTGAGTCATGACTTTAAGCAATGGTCTTTGCCAGATTTCATTCTTGCTTGCATAAGAACTTTCTCCCAAAGAAGATTCAGGAGATAAAAAGGTAAATTGAACATGTCCTTGTCCTTCTTCATCTCATAAGGGCAGTTTTCTACAGTTCTTAGTAACAGAAAAAAAAAAAAAAAATCCAGAACTTGCACATATCCAAAAAGAAAAAAGGCAGAAAACAAGAGGAAGAATAAAAACTAATAAAAGCTAAACCATTATTCTGTAGTAAACAATAGAATATAACGTGCAATAGTGCAATTTCTCCTTGGCTGCTCCAACCACGAAGTCTTGGCAGACAGTCCCCTGGCATGTCAGCGTCCCCACGTCTAACTGCGGGCCTGCCGGGCGCTGCTGCCATTGCCGGGCCGCGGAGCCGCCTCGCTGTGTCCGGCCTCTCCCTTCCCCTTCCCCGCGTGCCGGAGCTTCTGATCCCAGCGCTGCGGATCCAAACAGGTACAACAAGTTACAAGAGAGGTTACAGAACCCTGTGCTCACAAACAGCAGAGGAAGCAGGAATGGTGCTGCTGTTTCCAGCAGGTCACCCTGCACTGGGCTCAAGGGTGCAATGAGAGCTTATTGGGAAAAGGCATTTATACAGGGAAACTGCCTCCTGGCTTTCCTGTAGCCTCTGTGAATTATGCCTCAGATATAAGGCATAATGGCTTCAGCACAAAGGGGGCTTGTTACAGAATTCCTCAGGGAAGGTGGACATGATGTATACCTAGGCCTTGAACTACCCGAGCTGAGGCCTTGCCGAGGCCTTGCTGAGGCCTGACCTGAGGCAGTTGAAATTACTTGGTTGAGTTGTGGCGCAGTTAGAAATTAGATATTAAGGTGTCTGAGAAAGATAATGGGATTGTGAAGGTCATTGTATAGAGTTGTTAGTAAGCATGTGTTAGCTACCTTAAAAGTAAGTTCAACAATGTGTGTGTGCATTCTTCTCTCTGCTGTGTGCCAATGAAAAAGCTACTGACTTTGTAAACTATATAGAAATGTATATAAGGGGCCATTTTAGACGTAATAAAGGACAAACAGAGTAGTGACCATACTGGTTGGACCTGCGTTTGCTTCGACCCAACTCTCTTTTATAAACAGGGCAACCCTGGCTTTAGGGGCTCACTTTCGCAATAATAAAATTTAAATGACTACTCATGCAGTCCTTGGGGGAAACAGGATGAAAAAAACGGTCAAGGGATTTTTGTTAATTTAAAACCCCCTATTATTATTTATTTACTTTTATTTTTGTAGGCAATAGAAATCACAGAAAAAAAGAAAAAGACATAATAAATATAGTTGGTACAACTGTTGATGCTCTTGGAAAGGAAGATGATGATGAGAAGTGGGTGGTGACGTGGTAGAGTCCTCAACACCCCCAGGCCAGCTGCGAGGGCAGAGGCAGCAGGTTACAGATGACAAAGAACAAAGTGAGAAATTAAGAGGGCAGAGGCAGCAGGTTACAAATGACAAGGAAGTAACTGAGAAATTAAGTGTGTTCCCCCAAAAAAATCCAACAAATGATGTTACCACCCAAGAATTGACACAGAGCAGAAGTCAGCCCATGGCAGCAATGTGATATTTTCTCTGTGGCACTGGATTTCCTAGGGTTCTGCCAAATCAAACAACAATTTGAAATAAGATCCCTGTATCTTTTCACTCCTGTAATTTCCACTGATGTGAGAAATGTGCACAGAAAATCTTGCTTTTACAAACACAACAGTATTTTCCTGCCAGTGACCCTTACACTGATGGAGAAAGTGCTGAGTGGAAGAGAAGACTGGTTTGCACAGGCACAACCATTGTGGCAAATGAGTGGCAGAGAAACTGTGTCAAAATAAGAATATTCTGTGTAAAGTGACACTCCTAACAATGTCAAAACCACTGATACTTTGCAGCACATCAAAACATGAAAAGGCAATCCTTCCAGAAATTGGAAGGCATTAGAAAACATTTAAGTAAGAAAAAACCAGAATATATTTCCATATAGAGAGTTGGGGTTGCTCAGCCTGAAGAAGGGTTCAGGGAGATCTGAGAGTACCTTTCAGTACCTAAAGGGACTACAAGAGAGATGGAGGAGGACTTTTTACAAGAGCATATAATGACAGGACAAGTGGTAATGGCTTTAAAGTGACACAGATTAGATTAGATTAGATTAGATTAGATTAGATTAGATTAGATTAGATTAGATAAAATATACGAAAGGAATTCTTGGCTGTGAGAGTGCCGAGGCCCTGGCACAGGTTGCCCAGAGAAGCTGTGGCTGCCCCATCCCTGGAAGTGTCCAAGGCCAGGCTGGATGGGACTTGGAGCAGCCTGGGATAGTGGAAGGTGTCCTTGCCCAGGGCAGGGGGTGGGACAAGATGGGCTTTAAGATCCCTTCCAACCCCAAACCATTCCATGAATCTATAATGCATGGCTTGTGTTTGAGTTCATTGCTTCCAATGTGCTAAGACATGACTTCCCTATCAGGTTCTTCCCCCAGCCAAATCAGGAAGATGAATTTAAAATAGTTGCTAACCCACAAAGTTTGGTGGGAGCAGAACTCTATTCTTAAACAATATTAAATCTTAAAAGTATAATCCTGACTTAGTCTGGAAAACACTTCCTGGTGTGTTTGGGTTTTTGAATTCATATCACAATCTCAACTAAAGAGGCATGTGTTGTGCAATGCACAGCTTGCCTACAGAGTTAAAAGACTCCTACTATTTGCTATTTTGAGACAGAGGTTTTGAATGCTGCTACACGGGGATACTTTGGGGTAATCCAATGTATCCCCTTCATTTACTCAGCATGCAGTTCTAAGTAATTTGGCAAATTACACACCACGTTAGTTTTTGATACATTATATTAATTAACTGGAGGCAGCATATGCATTTTCTTCCCTTATTTTGAAAAGATAAGTAGATGTTTTATGGTACCAACAACATTTGACTTCTGGTGAGGTATTTTTCTTACCTTTATTTTTTTACCAAGACGTTCCTTCCACTTCTCAGCTATGGAGCCTTCCACCAAGAGTAACCTACAGAACAGAGACAACCAGTTACTCCACCAAGAGCCTACACAACCCAACACACACAAGACTAAGACCTCTGTGCCTGCAGAGAGTTTTGCCCTCCCTGAATACCACAAAGGAGATGTACAGCCACCCACACCAAGTTTTCCTTCCTTTTGGCTCTGTTCAGCTTTATGACAGGGAAACAGTGACAACAAATGTGCTGCAAGGATAAAGTAAGAGAAAGAGGAGACAAGAGTCACCTGGAGCGCTCCTCATCCTCGTAGCCCATAATGATGTACTCTTCATTGGCACTGAGTGGTGGGCACAGGCAGCCAGAGTTCGTGTGAAGGTTTACAGTGTCCTTTGGAATGTTCACTAGTGAGGATTTCAGGATCTCCTTTACTTCCACTACTGCGGTGACATCGTGGCATTTGGTCTTCACCTCCTTCACTTTAGCCCGAATGACTGGGGAAAGATCACAGAGAGCCTTGTTAGAAGCAGCAGGTAATGCAAGTCACTCCCATGCTGTTCTTGGTGACCTCTGGGATTAGTCTTTTGCATGGTCCTTTACCAGAAGCTGAGTTGAACTCCTGCAATGTCTCTGCCTCCATCTCTTCCCTTCATTACTTCACCCTCCACCAAGGAGGTCCAGGTAGCTGTGTCTCTCTTAATAATATGGGCAGAAGCAGGAGTTATGTACCTGTTTGGTACATAGTTGGATTTACAACATGTTTAAATTGGGCTTTGACTTCCTTCCTTCCTTCCTTCCTTTCCTTCCTTCCTTCCTTCCTTTCCCTTCCCTTC
>VXBB01015245.1:681644-767466 GCA_013399915.1 Illadopsis cleaveri
CCTCCCTTCCTACCTTTCCCTTCCCTTCCCTTCCCTTCCCTTCCCTTCCCTTCCCTTCCCATGTTCAATATATTAAATCTATTTCTTGTATGCTCTCCCTGTCCCTTGAGCTGTGGCTGTTCCCTCTTTGACTACCTGCAGTACAGATGAGCAAACTTTATCATTTTGAACCTTACACAAAAAGTGAATGTGCATTAAAACGTCTCATATCACTACTGCTGGATGGCAGGCCCTTACCTTTTATGTTCTCTCCAGCGACCCAGCACTAATCTGCTCTGCTCTGCTCTTTATGAACTTTAAATGCTCCTGATTATGACCCAATGACCTCTCTAATTGTTTCCTCTCTCACCCTTTTTTTTTGCCTTAAGTTGCACAGGAGGAAAGGTTGCCTTTCAAAGGCAAAGCTTTTCATTCTCTCATGGTGACCAGTGAACTGATACCACATGCAAATGCAAAGCCAACCCAGAGGTCATGCTCTAGAGAATGCCACCTCATTCACAGCCTGCAAACAAGAGTTCCTTTCCACACTACAAATAGGAGATAACCAAATTCCAAATGTCTCCTATGTGAAAAAGGTAATATAGAAGAAAGAAAACCATGGACTTACACATCTCCTCACTTCACGTGCATTGCCTGTGACAACCTTTAACCAGCATGTATTCCAGGCACATTAAATACAGTGGCCAACAAACTCTAACTTGTGCATCTAGTATGCACAATTTACCTTAAGTGATCCTCTTTCTCAAAACTTTTTAAGATCTCGAAATAAAATATTGCTTTAGTTTGGAGATATTTCAAATGCATTTTGAAACCTATTTAATTTCAAAAGCTTGAGAAAATGGACATGGCTCAACGACTCTGCCAAATGCATTTCTGACTAGAGAATAGTCACTCTAATTTTTTTATAAACAAATCCACCTAAACATAAAACTCACTAGTGACCAAAAAAGCGTTTGAATGCAGTTATAATTTTTTAACTTTTAACAGCAACTATTTTTAAAAGAAGATTGTCTGACTCTGGTTTTATAAATGCGTAATCCTAATAAATTTTATACAATCGCTACCATTTAAATAAAGCCTTAAAGTTCACTGAACCTAAGGCTCTTTGCCTGATTAATGGGAAAAAAGGAAGTGTTGCATATAGGTAAAGCCTTATAAAATAAGGGCCTTTTAACCTTTATAAAATAGTGGCTCAGGCCTGCTGCTTTGGCTAAGCAGAAAAGGACTGTGGGAAAGTAACTCAGCTGAATTAGAGGTAGAAAAACAAGTTATAGAACCACTGTGTGTTCACATTGTGGTGTACAGTGGTTGGTTGGATTATGTTTGCTATGATTTTAAACTATGTAAAGGCCTAAATGCTTAAAAAGGCCTGGTTTTTGCAATGAGGAAGGGCCCAGTTGCTCAGTTCCTGTGAAATGTATTCAGTGGCTTCATTGGCCTAATTTGCTTGAAACAAACGTATGAAGAAAAATACGAGGCTGGAGCTGTGATATGCCTGAAGACCAGGACATGTGCACTTCTACAGGTGTTACTGACAGCATAACACAGCTGGCAAGATGCTCACTGCTGGCTCCCATACACCAGAAGAAAAAGAACCTGTTAGATCTCAGGGACAGCTAGTGGGCATGAAGGCTACTCAAAAACCCGCTTCTGCAAAAGCTGAGTATGTTGGAAATCACAGAGGCAGTTCAGGCACAGCAGCCCACAATGTCATTTTTGTTGCATCACTGCTCACACTAGAGAAGTCCATGAACCCCAAATGCCTGCACTAAAACTGAAATAACAAAGACACTCTTGTACTAACACATTAAGCTAATCCCCTCCATCCTTCTAATTTGGAAACATTTCAGACTACACCTTCCTCCTGTCGTAAGTAATATTGGGTTACCATCAGTAACTGTGAATTTTTAGGCTTTTTTAATGAAAACTTTCCCCTTCCTGCAGCCTTAAAGAAATCTGGGAGCTGGCCATGCAGCTGTTCTTACCATAATTATAGTTGTTGCGTAGATAGGTCTTCTGGGTGGCTTTCACAGGCTTGCACTTGCAGCGGTCTACAGAAACAGAGAGCTTTGTTTAGAAAGGAAAGAGCATTCAGTATTCAGTGACAACCTCCCCAAAACCCTGAGATCACACCTAACAAAAATGTCACTGAACTGACTTGCTTATTACAGTGAAATACTAAAAACCACAGGGCATTCCTGGCCTATTCTGCTGGGAGGTGTGGAACTGTCCATGAGACCTTGGATGTTTTTTAGGAGAAAACCTGACACACGGAAATTAAAAAACAAAAAACAAAAAACAACCCAAACCACAACACAACAACAAAGACACATAGACTTTGAGTCTGAAGTGACAAAATTGTCATTTTAAGGCAATTCAAGGTTCAATCCTGTGCTAGCAGGTGCTGTAATTCCATCCTTGTAATGCTGTTCCCTCTGCTGTACTAGACTTAAGGAATGCCTTCCTTTCTGTTCCTTTTATCACAGAGAGACACTGAAAGAAAATACTATGGCAGTGCATGACTGAACATCTTTTTGAATGCTATGTATCTCAGGTTAGCAAACTGGGATATTCTGAGTAGCAGGCATTCCTAGAATGCTAGAATTCCTAGAATACTTGGAATACTTGGAAGAGACCTTTCAAGGCTATCTAGTCCAAGTCCCTTGCAAATAAGCAGGGACATCTTCAACTAGATCAGGTTGCTGAGAGGTCCATCCAATTCACCATTAGGAATTGTGTGAATTTTACACCATTTTATTATGACCCAGAAGCCCAACTTTAATGAAAGCAGAGAAATTCTCAGCCCTTGTGGCCAGAAGGACAGCCTTCAAAAAAACAACACAAATGAGCACTGTCAGAGCAGCATTTCCAAAGGTGCAGATGCCAGACAGCTGGGAACTCTTAGCAGAGGTAAAAACATTTTCATTGGTGCCCAGGGAATACGAACGCTGAAGCTCCAGACCCACAGTGGTTTTCATTAACACCACTGGTATTTCAGGGCTGGTTGTTCTACTGCAAATATTTACTTATTTTACACTAATGTCTAAGTGTGGTTTGGTAGAGTAATTTCAAACAGCAGATCCCAGTATTACATAGGCATGGTCATCTATTTTGGCATTTGATTTGGCATTTAATGCAGACGTAGATTTAATGCAGCTTATTTCTATATGCCATCATTCTAAATATCAATGCATATAAGCTCGTGATTTAGTTAAATCCAATATGAAGAGTCTGAAAAACAACTTTTATTTGCTATATAAGATTCCTGCATATTAAAAAAAATTCAAAAAGAGACAGAATCATATGGTTACTGACTTCTCAAATCATTATTTATTATTATTTATTNGAAAAGAGATGGAATCACATGGTTACCCACTTCTCAAATCATTATTTATTATTATTTATTTTCCATTGGAAGAATTTTTGTAGTTGAAAAAAAGTAGTAGTAGTAGTTGAAAATACAAAAAAAAAAGTACAGGAAAGAGAAACCATTTCAAAAGAAAAGTGTACTATTTCCTTGAATTTCAAACACATCCTCAGGAATCTATATATAGACTCCTACAGACTTTAACTTTTCTATGTGTTCATGTTAAAATAACAAAAGCAGAGAAGGGAAGTGATTCTTGGCTTCCCTTCTGCCTTTGTGAGCTCATGGATACTGTAGGCCAAATTACAGCTCCATTTATAAGCTGCCTTGAAACAGAGCATAAAACATGTGCTCCTATGACCCACCAGGCACCTCAGCACCCAAGTCCAACAAGTCCAACACTAGAACCTTCTCCTGCCCTACAGGACTTTGCACTGTGTCCCAGGTAAAATAAATTAGACTAAATTGCAACACAGTCTCACATTTCCTTCAGTTTTAAGGCAGTATTGGCTTACATTATTAATTTCAGAATTTATCTTATTAGTCTAGTTCCATTTCTAAATTACAGATCTGCCCACGTTCTTATTGAAGAACCTCCTAGTCACCCTCATGCTTTTTACATTTACGTATAAAAGAACTGTACAAAATCCTGCATTATTCCTAATTACTATTCAGAGATACAGAAACTAGCACAAAAGTCATTTGCCAAACTCAGTTATAAAGTCAGAGCCAGAACCAATTCTGGTACAGTGATTATCAAAGGAAGGCAAATGTTGACCTTCCCCCAGGGAGTAGGAACACCCACAAAAGGCAGCTATAAAAATGTATAAAAATGCATTAAAATGTATAAAAAATGTATAAAAATGTGTTTTCCCTCACCTGATGCTGAGGGAAAATCCCATCCTACCTGACAGCCTCCTCAGAAGCTGCCAGAATTACCAGAAGACCTCTGAGACCACAACAATGGTATGTCCCAAGCACAGAGACAGGCAGCAGAGGCTCCCACTGGCTTTGACTGAGATCTCAGCTAGCCATAAAATTTGCTTTTCAAGTAAATAAATATAGGACTACCAACTGCTCAAAATTTCCATCTTTGAAAACTTCACTCTGTCCATGCCCAAAGACATGGACTACATGGGAGAATGGTTTTCCCCATGGATTGCTACAAAAATTGTGTTGTTTGGTACAACCACTCAAACCTGGCAAATATTTCCCAGATAAACAAAGGATAAAAACAAACCACTCTAGAAAATTTTCTGAGACTTGAGGAGCATGTGATGAAGCAGAAAACAATGTAGTTCACTGCCTATAGAGGTAAAAAAGGTCTCCCAAAAAAACCCCATGCAGACTCAGACTGAAGGTTTTGCCAGCAGACACTGCCAGGGAAGAAAGGTATCTCAAATAGGGATAACCCATGAGTGCTGCTCCCTGTGACCATCACAGCGGCACAAGCAAAAAGATGCAGAAACCACAGAGCTGAGAATGAGATTTAAAAAAAAGAACCACATCAGTTTTCTACTTGCAAAACAAACAAACAAACAGTCTATTTACAATGGCAAAACTACAAGTTTACTTCACTGAACCTATAAATAAAGCCATTTTGAAGCTTTTTAGGTGGTCCAACTGTGTTTGTCAGCTCAAACAGATGTAGAGCATTGAACCAGAAATCATGTATGCACAGTAAAAGGCAGTGATATCAACAGACATTGCATCAGCAATTTTTCTCTGCATCCTTACCCTATTTTCTGGATGGGATTTTTTTAGGTCTGGTTCTGCTTTCAGTCATTGAAAAGCATCACAACAGTAACAGTAAGACTGAAACTTTCCTCTTCCACTGCAGGTCACTCACTGGGGATTACATGCCTTCTACATGCCTATGGACAGGCAGCAGTAAAGATATGCCTGAGTTTTGATATAAGGTGACATTGAGAGCATACAGCTTTGCTTTCATTGTTCAGTCAGCATCAAGCATGAAATCTCTACTTTCTCAATGCCACACAATTGAAAATGGCTTCAAACTATGAAGATACTAATGTTAGTAACAGCTATCTTCAGCAAGTCTTCCAGACATGGTCCCACATGCTCAAGAGAATTTAAAGCAAAGCTTGTTAAGGGGCTTGCATTTATGGGTTTTTTTTCAACTGTACCTGAGTTTCTAGAGGGTATGCACTGTGATTTAAAGAACATTTTGCACAAATATAGCTGCTTTCACACTGACACCTACTGATTAAATTTTAAAACTGTATTATAAACTAATGCCATTTTGCAATTTGGTCACAGAGCTTAATGCAGAAATTATATATACAGGTATCTAAGGTTAGACTCAACAACTATGCTCAGGTGTTTATGTTGTTGAAGTGAACATCAGTGCACACTGTAGCACATCAGCACCTCTGCAGAAGGAAAGACAGGGAGGTCAGTGCTAGGCTTCCAAGTCTCAATTTCTTGACAATGACCTAAGAGGAGAACTTTGGATGGAAGCATAACAAAATTCTAGGAAATCTGCAGTCATCGGCTTGCTTGAGCAAAAGATTCACATTCCTATAATTATTAGCTACCATCCTGGGCTTTGCTTCTTTGCATTGGCAAGTAGTGGTAATGCTCCAGGGATTTTATTCAGTTTTATTCAGTTCCAGTAAAACCAAAACAGAAATAAAAAGCAACAGGGGAGTTGCTGGAATAAAACCAGCCTTAGAAGGTGCCGCCCTCAACCTCCTCAGGCTAACGGGAGTATTGCCATTATCTACAAAGAGTACTGAATTTAATTTGAAAACCTTAAGGTCAGAATGAACCATTATCTTCACTGGTTTTGCCCAGGGAAAAATCATTTTAATGATTACTCTCTCTCTCTCTGTTCAAGACAAAACTTTTAATAAAATCAGCACAGCCCTCTTGCTTTGATGGACACTTTGAGGCTAAGCAGCCCCAAATCCTGCCTGCCCATAGAATGCAAAAGCACAACCTACAGTATTCTCAGTCAAGACTATGTATTTAAGTATTTACCATTTAGTACCTCTCTTACTTAATTAAATATTTATAGGATTTGAAAGTCTACAGCTTATTATACAGTTTTATAAAATCGTACTTACCAATGCTGGCACCTCCACAGTTGCCATTATTAGAATCCATAGGGAAATCTGGCATGGATTTGTAAAACATGTAAAGAAGTGTTAGCATTTTTAATATTGAATTATTTCCCTACACACACCTTACAATGTTTTCCTCTTTCTCTAATATTTAGTGTGTGGAAACTTAAAAACTTTACCAATAAACAGTTTGTAATATTCTAGAGGTCAGTCCAGTAAAGTTGACACAACGTCTTACCCAAATTTCACCTGAATCCAGCATATCATGTTAAATGCTGAAGCAGACAGAATATCCCATTTCCATTGCTACAGACTGGCAGGTTTCAGACAAGGGTTGACATTTATGCCATGAATTTTGACCACCTACAGGAAACACATGTAGTGTTTGCATTTAATTAGATGATGAAGGAGAAATTACTTCTGGGGTTTTCTTTTGGTTACTGAGGAAAACAAATCAACTAACCATAATTATACTGTTGAAGTAAATGCCAAAATAAATATTTCAGATCTTCCCCTCAGTTTAAAAACACACTGATTACTCTGAAGGACAGATAAGGAACAGAAGTTTAAAAAGGCACTATGCCCAAAGACACATTCGTAAGTGGAGTGTGTCCCACATTAGTAAAATGCATCATTTCAAACCTATTTATTAAATCACACAATTTAATGGGTTTATACATATATTTAATCATGAAAAACAAGTATGTTAATGCATATAACCTTGAATGACCTGAGGACAAAAAAAATGCAAGAGGAACAAGAACTGGGAGAGAGGCAGGATACTTTATTAGAATGGCACATAAAATGGAAAAAAAAAATGAGCTTTCAAAGAAAAAGCCCTTCTGTAATATTGCACACTTAGTCATTTATGCTACTCTTTGAATTCTGGAATCTGGTATCCTATAAACATCTTCCTCAGGTTCTTACATAATCATGGACGCAACACCACTGCCTTTAAAATGTAGAACAAATGTAACAAAAGCTCATCTCTTGCAGCCTGAGCTGTAAGCATTTGGCTGTAAGATAGCCCAGGACACTCATGATACTCAGAATTCATGATGACTCTAGATGTGTGGATTAAATTTTAAGGGCTGGGATAATTATTTAATCACAAATTCTGTAAATACCTGTTTACAAGAAAAATAATATTACTTAGCTAATCTTCTAATTTTGTCATCCTTGTTAAAAAAAAATAAAATCTCCACCTTAATTAATACTTATATGACTCATAGCAACATGAAACTTCATTTACATAAATGAGGATGTAGCTAAATCACAGTCAGGGCAAGAGTAAAACTGAAAAGCAACTAATTCCCTCACATACTAATTAACTTGAATAAAATTTGAGATTTCAGGAGTAATAATTCTAACCAACATAAAGAGCAAAGGGTATAGAAAATAGCACAAAAAGATTAAATAGATGCTCTTTTATATTCAATATTCTCTTGCTAATAAAACATCATATCCATTTTCTTGCAAAGAAAGTTCCAAACTACCACAGGATCTTAGTTTATAGAAAAAACCCAACATTTTTATGGAGCCAATCTGATTTTTGCAATCAGGTACTTCCATAGAACCTCTGAATCTTCACCATGCTGCCTTGAAACAAGTCAAACTATACAAGCAGATTCTTACTTACATGTTTGATTTTGATTATTCATCTGAATTACTCTCAATGCATTAAGAATGCATTTTATATTGTATCCAATGCATTCTGGTATTCCAGGACGTGATGAGAGAGGAATTGAATTGGCTTCCCTCTTGCAAATGGTAAACAACGGGATACCCACACTTCTCATTCTTCCTTTCCTGGGCCAATTATCTATTGTCTTGTTCATTCAGCCAAGCTGTAGCTTTAAATCTACCAGTCCTTCTGATGTGATAAAAACATAGAGAGGACTCAGGTCTATGGTCTGATAACCTTCCCATCTGTTCCAACTACAGACAAAAAGTCTGCAAAACCTTCCAGCCACCAACCACAGTGAGGTGGCCATAAAGGCCTCTCTGTGCACTCAGGACTGGCCTCAAATGTTTCACCACTCTGGCCACCCAAAACCCCTGCAGAGAAAGCTCTCCAGATTCTCTGCCACCCTCACTCAGTTGCCTTGGCCACATTCTCAGGTTTTCTTGAAGGCTATCTGCCTAATACCAAGCCAGCCCCTCTGGTTTTTCATGTGGCCCAGCAAGCTAAAATTCCTACTACAACAGGAATTTCAGGGATGGTTTCTTCATACCTCCAAAGCACACTCCCCATTCCATCAAAATTGCTACTGGGAACAGAAAAAAATCTTCACCACAGAGAAGACAAGAGAACTATCAGATTAAATGCTTACCATTTTCCATCCATGGAAGGAAAAAGAAGCCCTGAAGTGCCTACCTAAACCAAGGACAGATCCAAGTAGGCATGACTTTGTGGTGCTTGAGCAAACCTAGTCCAATTCATTTCGAAATTACAATTCAAAATAAACCAGAGCCCAGTAAAGGGTTCACAGCCTTCCCTGGCCCACGTGGAGTATGACACCCATGGGTACTGGCAGAGGAACTGTCCTTTGAGCTCATAGCAACACAAGGAGGACCAGTGAGCACTTGATACAGCCAGTATAAACCTGGTCCTGCAAACAAGCATGGAATTAACCTGCTTTACACCATATGTTCCCATACACAACTAATTTTTAACCAAATCACAACACACCACAGCCTCAAGGCAGCTTCTAATTCTGCACTGCCAGGTCACCTGTCCTACCCCAAACCAGCAATTCCCAAGGAAGCAGCTGTGTGTGCAAAGCACCCATCAATGAAGTGCCTCCTGCTCCCCTGCCTGCACAAAGGCAGCAGTGTGGCCTCATGGCCAGAGTGTGGTGTCCATCAGTGGAGGGGTGAACAGGTACCCATACATGAGCTCATAGTTCATTTCCTGGCTTGGGCCAGGCAAGCATTGACCTTGCCTTGATGATTATCCTTCCCAATGCACTTATGCCTATTCAAGATGACTGGTTTCTACAGATGGGGAGGGGCATGGCCTTATGAAGGGGACTGGAGACCTCTGCCACTGTGTGACATCTCTCAGGAAAGCCTTCTCATTTCTCTGACCCTTTCCTCAGTTAAGCTCATCCAGTCTGGTCCCTGCTTACCTACTAGACAGGAGGTTGGGAGAGGGTCCAGGCCAGGCCTGCCCCCAGCTATTGTCAGATCTCAGGTGGGTGTGAGCACCCACTCAGCCCCTGTCCCTAGCAGCCTGATGGAAGAGACCTCTCTCAACCAGGAGATGAGCACTGCTGAGACCTTCAGCTGTAATGCAGAGGGAGGGAAAAAAAGCTACTTAAAAAACCCCAAACCACTGACTTCCTTTTCTTCCACTTCTCTTCATGGGCAAACCCTTTGCCAAGTTCTGTCTATGCAAAGCAATCTTTCTGAAATAACTATCTGTCAGTGATGATTAGCAGGACTGCCAAAGAAGGGAATACTATCCAGAGGTCAATCCATAAGCTTCCTATTAAATTTTGTTTAGGAGCAGGGGACAAAATCCAAACTGTTTTTTTCCAATAAGCCATCTTAATTAATTGTTTTTCAGAGGGATTCAAAACAAGGAGAGCTAAATAAAAGCCACTTACACAGTAAGTGTACAAAATAACAATGCCCACAACCACAGATTTGGATGAGAGGTTTGGAAAAGAGAAACAACTTGGTAATACCTAGTTTTGAGCAAACATCTTTCCTGTATCACTGTTTAAATAAATAAAAATGTTAAAAGGCAGAGGAAGGTCAAAAGTTACATGATCCCGATTGTCATTTTGATTAAAGAATATGGTCCAGCTATTACTGAAGCCACTCCAGGCACCAAGCTCCAAAGAACTAAACCACAGCCAGGAGCTGCTGCTTGGGTACTTTCTTCAGATTGAGATATCTGTGAGCCCCATTAATTATGAATCCCTTCCACATTGCATGAATTCACTGTCATTTACTTCAGCTCTTAGTACAGCAAGGATCTTTGCTAAGTCGGTTGCCAAAACATGCATGGAAAAGCCAAGTGATATGGAAATTGATTCTAGTTAACATTTAATACAAAGAACTCAAACTCCAAGTAGTAGATCAGCCAGCAACATGGCTGTTCCACATAACACCTTATTCCTAATAACAAATCCCACCAGGTTTTGATGACATTTACTGGCCCAGGTATTGACTAAATGCTTAGACTGTAAAATCCAGGGGACTCAGCCTACAAAGGCAGCTGGACTGTAGTGAGCACCTAACACCACTGGTGGTATCTTCATTATTAAGATTAAAATTCTCTTACTTACTACTCCTGTCCTGTTTCAGGTTTGAAGCTCATAATAATTTTGTTATTTAACAGAGGAATTAGGCTGCTCCCAAGTTTTTCAGCAAAGACCTAAACAAATCCCAGCTTTATAAAGGATAACGTGGGCACGACTGCTCGTCCTCAGCACAGTCTGCAACACTCCCCCAGCACCATCGTGCACACTGACTGCTCTAAGAAGAGCTAGGCAAAGATTGAGTCAGAACAAATTTGATCTGGAGCTTGGAAACCACTGCTTTGGAAATTAAGTTAATAATATATAAGAAACAAGCATGGGAAATGGCTTCTTCACTTGTCTTTTAAGCCTGCAATGCCAAATTCACATACTGGGTTAATATGAACTCATCCAGACAGACATGGAGGACTTGGGCAACATGGAGAAATCATGGGTTCACATATGATTTAAGAAAATAGGTGTCCATCATGTGAATAATCTATAATTTGCTTTAATGTTTAAGAGATGGTGCTTAAAAAAAAAAAAATTTCAAAATTCTCGTTAGACATCTTATGATAATTTGGGTGTTAACTACACATGGTTAATACCTTGTGATGTGGCTTCTCTTTTCTACAACATCTTATTAACAGGCCAACATGTCTTCAAGCTATATCCTTATCTAAATAAGATGGAGTGAGCAAAACCTTCCTGACAGATCTGTCTTCCAATATGCACAGTACCCATCACACTGCTCTGGTTTTGTTGCTAGCTCCCTCTTCAGAACAGGAATAAACATTTCACTTGGGACATAAACACACTGCTAGGCAGTAGCAGCCAAGGACACATGTGGAAGATGCTTTTTTAGTCAGCATCCCAACACCAACACTGGCCACTTATTTATTACCTGCAAAACTAAAGGCAGGTCCTGCCTCTGAAATTCTAAATTTGAGACAATTTTGTCTCTCAGCAGTTCCTGCTGCTTCACAGACCTAAGGAGGTTTGACAGGGCCCTGAATGAGGCAAGCAGGTAATCTGATAGACTGGAGGAAAAATAAGCATATGCACATGAAGACTGAAATACATGGAGCAAGTGAACAGGACCTCCCTGAGATGTAAAACATCTTGTACTAATGTCTGCAAGCAGAACCACTTTCACCTCCAAAAAGCACAGGACAGGATTGTAGGATAAATGCCATAGGAGACTTCAGACATTAGCATGCACTAATCTGACATCTGGGGTGTTAGTGTATTGTCAAGATGCCCTTTCCTCCTCCATCCTGAATGATGATTCGTTGGATCCTCCAGAACAATCAAAATATTCAGCACCACACTTGCCTCCAGAACACCCACACCATGCAGCATTCCCTCTGCCTGTCTGTAAAGGAACCCGCACGTTCCCCAAAGAGAATGAAAAATTGAGAAACATACACTTCCCACAGGACACTTGTTTTAAGCCAGTCTCTGTAACTTGAGGAACTTAAAACCTCCCAATCAGCACTCCCACTCAGGTTTTGGAGACCAGCACAAGCCCAGGGGGTGTGCACAGCTATTCCTCTGACTGAGCCCAAGACACAGCACTGCTGTCAGCTTTCTCCATCACAGACACCGCAGCAGCTGCTTCACCCCTTCACCATGTCAGCAGCCCCTTGGCCCTGTGACAGGAAGTGTCCAGATCTTTCTCACCACCTGGCTCAAATGGAAAGAGGTCCTGGAAGATGTCTGTGGTGGACTGTGCCTCAACAGCTAAAAGTGAACTTCTTACTGAGATTTATCACAGATTTTACCAACCACAGTTCCTCCACATTTTGCAACAGTCACAGGCTACTGGGACGCAGGGAATATAACTGATGGAAACTGGGCTTGTGAACTTAGTCCCTGCTCTGACAAGGACAAACACTGGCTACATTATCCTTAAGGCTGCTTCCTTACAGAAGGGACAAGACAAATGTTCTAATGTTCATCAGAAATAATGCAGAAACCTCAAGAGGAAAGGAAACAGTAGAACCCTGTTACAGGCAGCAAAAGAATGAAAGCAAAACCAACATTTCACTTCCAAAGAACAGACAAGCCCCTTCTACAACAGAAAGCCATGAAACAATGGATTATATTTCTGCCTGCTATATTAGATGCAGTTTACAGACAGCAGAAGGGGCTAGAATGCTCAGGAGATTATTGAAAGCAAATAAGAGCAGGTATTCTGCATGCTACTCATCAGGCAGTTGGTTATTTGTGTCTTCTGCTGAGCTGCAATCCTTTATTTGGAGAACTGTATTGGAAAGTGTTCACCTTACCTCTTCCTAGAACAGGAATCCTTCCCTCTTCTTTCTAAAAGAACAGTTTTATTCCCTCAAGAAGGATTCTTTCAGTCTGGTGCATAATGCATCAGTTCAAAATATTCAGCCCAGAAATGAGAATGTCATCAGGTTCTCATTCACTGAAAGAGAGTTTTCATGGATCTGACCCTGGAATCCCTCAAAGAGGTTATTGTACTGCTGAGGTCCTCAGAAATAGGTAACTCGGGGGCAATTTCAGCCAAGCTTCCTCCCTCCAGATTTGAATGTGATTGCTTTCAAATTGCTGCAGACCTGCCAAACCTTGCTCATGCTGGAGCCATTTTTAAGGTGGTTTTGAAAGCACCTCCATGCTGCAGAGAAAGGTTGCTTGGTGTTCAAAATCACATCTCCCCAGAACTACCCCACTGCAGCCCTCAGAGAGCAGCAGCTGATGGCAAAAATAGATGGTTGTGTCCATGGGCTGGGGAAAAAAGTAGGAAAAGGCAAGACGGAAGCAGTTAGAAGTTAGAAATAGCAGCAAGTCAGGGAGATACCAGGGTATAGAGGTTTCAAGAGGTGCAGAGGGTAAGAGAATAGAGTCAGAGATGGAGTAGGGTTTGTCTGGCCTGTAAATAAATGGAGATGGAGAGAGCAGCTTACCTGGCAAGGCTGAGCTGGAGAGCACGGTCAGGAAACCGAAGCGTGATATTTTGTTAGGAGAAGAAAACAGGAATTACAGCGTTTGGCATTACTAGCAGTGGGATACATAAAGCATTTGGTAGTGGGACAGAAGCACAGTTAAACACTGTGCTGACCACAGCGTGAAAAATCCCCCTTTCATTCCCAGGCCACTGCTGGGGGAGGACAGAAAGGTGAGATCCACTGCCCGTCAGTGAGCTGCCACAAGGCAGCACTGCAGCTGTGGGCACTGAAGGAGCCAGGCAGCAGCACAACAAGCTCGTGGGGTGCGTGGGTGCTGCTCTGCTCTGACCCCTCTGGTCTGCTCTCCCACCCCAGTACTGCTCTCCAACTCCTCTGATGGAGAGGTCTGGCAGAGCCACCAGCCCTGCAACTTTGCATCAAAGAAAATGGTAGCCCGGTTCCACCAGCAGCAAATGCTTTCCTGAAAATATATAGGAACTGTAGGCACTTTGTAAGAGGTCAGAGCTCACTCTTGACAACCACCCACTAGCTTGCTGTAATTTCCTGTTCAATAGTTCCTTGTATTCAATATTTCTGTGGTGCTCAGCTCACCACATTGGAGCGGTGTCCCGCCAACTCCTCCAGCCCAAAGGCAGCTGTGACAAGAGCAGGATCCCTGGGCCACAGCAGGTTTGTAGCATGGTGCTGGCCTGAGCAGTCAGCAGTCCTCACCTAACTGTGCTGAGAAGCTCCTGCCTCCCACAGGACTGCTGGATGGCAGCCAGACACCCAACACCAGCCATCCTGTGGGATCACAGGGAGCTCAGCTGTGAAACAGGATGCAGTGAGAAAGCTGAGGGGCTCCAACAGCCCGTGAGGCCACAGTGGTCAGACACCATCAGGGCTGCACTGGAGCTGACTCAGGTGCAGGAGGCAGCTTTTGGCTCGCTTCAGGGATGTTGGGAACAAAACACAATGGAAGGCTGCACTTTGCTACGCTCCTCACCTGGCTGTAATTCTAGAGCCCAGGGACCTGCTGGGGAACCTGTGCTGTAACCTGTACCTTCAGTGCTAACCACGGAGATGAGCACTCCCCTTCAGCTGTGCATGTGCCACAACTGGCACAGGAAGTGGCTGGGGAGACCCCGGCCCCCCAGCCCCTGCCTGGGGCTCCTCTGGGCACACATCTTTCCCCTAGTCTGTGGAGAGGTGGCCCTGTGTGGGAGGGGAGCAACTTTGGGAAGGGAACGGCTGAAGATGAGCAGAGAGGAGCGGGGGGCCGCGGGGAGAGCCGGCAGCCTGGGGGCTGCCCCTCACTCGGGTGGCTCTTCATTCTCTGCCAGCAGCCGCTGCCGATGGATCACCGAAGAACGGGAAGCGTTCATGTGGAACGAGGGCTGTCGCTCCCACACTCGTACGCGTTCCCCAGAGCGGTGGCGGGGCTGTCACTTGTCACACACACTCTGTGCCCAACAGCAAAACTTTTCCAGCAGCGATGCGGCTGCTAAAGGCAGAGAAAAGACAGCGAAAGAGCGGAGGGCAAAGCGAAGAGAATCCGAGAACGGTCTGAGGGGAAGGCAGGGCTCCCGGGCGCGCTGGGCTGCCCTCCCCGCCCGCCGCCCATTGTCCCCGGGCCGGTGCCGGTCCCCGCGCACTCACCCGCGCCCTCGGCGGTGACGATGGCCTCGGGGGAGATGCAGACGCCGCGGTCGTAGACCGGCAGCTCGTCGCAGGCCAGGCTGTCGGGCCAGGCGTGGCTGTAGCGGAGCAGGACGGGCTCGCAGCCGGCGCGGGCGCGCTCGCAGACGGACTTGCAGGGCTTGATGGGCTCGTGCTGGAAGTCGATGGTGCAGATGGGCGCGTACATGGCGCAGAGGAAGAAGAGAAGGTCGGGGCTGCAGTTGGTGCCCAGCAGCCCCTCGAACTGCTCCATGGCCAGCACGGCGTTGGCCTGCGTGCTGTGGTGCAGGTGGTTCGGCATCTTGGTCATGTTCCAGGGCAGCGGCTTGCACAGCGGGATNAAGGGAGGGGGGAGCTGTCTTTCTGGGAAGAGCGAGAGAGAAATTTGCCTCGTCCTCGCCGGAAGGCAAGGGAGCGCTGAAATCCTCCTCGAAGTAAAAACCTTGCTATGAACATGAACACGATTTCAGACCAAACTCTCGGAGATACATTAATATATTTTTAGGAAAGACTTAATATTTTTCTTTTTTTTTTTTTTTTTTTTTTTTTTTTTGCAGGGTGCAAATGCTTCAGCAGGAGACGCACACGAAAAGTATATCACCTAGACATAGTGACGGGTGAGCAGTTCTAGAGAGTAATAATGTTGAGAGGCTTAAAAATGAGGGAGTTTAGGCTGAGCAACTGGGGATGCTTTCTTTTAAGAAGGTTAAAAAAAATTGAAGAGGCTGGACACTGTTTAAGATACCTTGCAAAACAGTGGCACGATAAAAGGAATTCTGAGTTGATCTGAAAAAAGCGCCTTGATATAATCATACAGAACAGTTTGAGTTGGAAGGGACCTTAAAGATACCGAGTTCCAACCCCCTGCCATGGACAGGGACACCTTCCACTACACCAGGTTGCACAGAGAAAACAAGCTGACATTTATTAGCTGAATGAATTCTTTCCAGTTATAAACGTGCAAGCAACTGCTCGATCACACATTTATTATTCCAGTTTCTGCCCCTAAATCAAACCTGTGAGTAGAAACACACCTATCACAAGCCAATGCTCAGAAACCAGACCAAAACAGTGAACGAGCTGTAAAAGCAACCATGGATACAGACTCACAAACATGGGTCCTAAGCCTAGGAAGGCTTTTCTGCAGTTTTCAACTTTATGACTGCAGATGAAACCTTGATCCCTTTAACTCAGCTGCTAATGTCCTGGTTCCAGCAAAGGCACATGCCAAGCAAACAAGGAGTTGTAATATGGCCAGTGGAGCAGAGGTACCTTTTATCTGCCCACCTCCACAGGTGCTAATTTCAAGGACCAAAACCTTGTTCCCTGCACTCCTAGAAGAAAATTTGGGCCTCAAAGGGAGGCAGAGATGTTCACACACGTGTGCATGTGACAGCCTGAGGAGCCATCAGTCAGGCTGCCCATGACCCTGAACCTGCAGCCAGACTTGGAAAACAGACATGAAGGCAAGCAAAGGGAAGCTTGCTCATCTGCAGGGGGAATTGAGAGAACTGTTTTTACTCATCTTCTTAGCTCTTCAGATTTAGTCGTAGCAAAGCCTCAGGCTTGAGGTTTCCCTAGCAGTGTAAAAGAATACATGTTTAAAAAGCATGTGGTGTAATAAAAACCTTACCCAGCTGGTTGGGAACTGAATACTTTGGGACCTTGCCTGACAGCAGTGAGTGTGAGAGCAGTGCATCACTGAGAATGAGTGCAGCAAAATGGGCCAGAGCAATGCAAAGTACCCATTGACATGAATGAACATACATTTCTACTTCAATAAAGAATTCTCCCATCTCTGTATTTTATTTCTGGGATTTTTTTTTCCAGATTGATAATTGATAATTACACAAAACAGCTTTAAAAACATTTCTTGTGCTTTGCAAGGAAAAGCATTGATAATAGTGATTATTCCCATGCCTACAATAAGGTTATCAAGTCCATAAGTTTAATTTTTTAGCCCCAAGTCTACATGATCTTCATGACAAGATTGTACTGAAAATTACCGAAAATTCTTTCAGAACAGCAAATACTGGCTGCCATCCCCACGAGATCACAAACATTGAAACACATTCCTATGCAATCTGGCTCCACATCCTCCAGTGTTGGTGGGACGGCATCTCCCATGCATTCAGCTGGCAGAGCACTGCCCACTGCCCTGCTCTGCTGGCAAACTCCTGGTGCAGCTGGTGCTTGGGAGAGGATCCCCAAGGACTGGGAGCTGCTGGCCCACAGGGCTGCCTGCATTCATTACCTCTTAATGCTTCCAGTAAACAGCAGCTTTATTTGAGGTGGTAAGAATTCACCTCTGGCTGGAACTAGGCAATCTGATTACTGACCTGAAACATTGCTATTTTAACCAAACATTTACACTCCCTGTGTCTGCCAAGTTACTTTCTGTTATACAGAAGCACTATGGCCAGTCTTGACACCTTTGTAAACAGACAAGGAGTCCAGTAAAGCAGAAAAAGAGACAGTGAAGAGGAGGGCTGTGGTTTCATGCTACCAAAATGCAGCTACAGTGCCCTGCTCTGCAGGTAGAGTTACACTAGCAGGAAAATAAAATGGCTGCGGGAAAAGAGCAAACTGCCAACATACTCTCTGTGTTCACATGCAGCTGCTGCACAACACCAGTACTGCTAATTGGAACTATAATAGGTGCACATACTGAAAATGGTGACTAGGGGGTTTGTATGTTAGCTGAGAAAGCATGTGCTGTGGTTTCTAAAATTTTCCACCAGTCTCAACACACAAAGTAGCTTTTACTCTGGGTGCTACTGCAGTGCTGTCAGGAGTTTCACCCCCTTCTTTCCCACCACTTTCTTAAGATTTATAAAGAAAAAATCTCTTTCTACAGCTGCCATCAACAAGGGCAATGCTAAAACTCTGTGACAACAATGAAATTCCTTATCTTGAGCAACTCCAAAAGGGCTTAGTCAAACTGTGGTATCATCATTCTATCAACTTGATGTCAGGCCTGACCAGCAAGAATTTCTTAATAAAAGTATGTCCAGGCAGCAGACTGAGATCAGCACTGCACACCTGCGAGTTTTGTGGTAGACTTTTGGGGGTTGGTACAAACCTATAAATTTAAAGAATAATAATACAGCCCATAGTATCACACAAAATAATTTCCTGGAATAAACAAGAACTGAGTGGGGTTGAGGCCTAAGGCAGGGATTTGGCTCTAGAGTAGTTCATACAAAACTTACAGAAAAAGGTGTTGGCTGTTTTTTATTATTATTACTATTATTATTATCATTATTATTATTATTATTATTATTTCCCACAAAAATCATGGTAACCTACAACAGTGCATAGTGCCTGGGGTCCAACTTACTCATCCATAACCCCATTTTAAAAACCCCAACTTGGTTGCCTTGGAGTGCCATGAGGATGGATTTCAGCAAGAGGTGGCAGGAGAACCCTCACAGCTCTGGGGATGGCCAATCAAGTTTATTTGGGATACAGGAAGGGAGCAGGATGAGGAGGGCTGCAGAGAAGATGAAAAGGGATTGTGGGCTTTGTTGTACCTTTCCCCAAAAGGAAGCTAAGTAAGGAACTGCTTCCAGACACCTGGCATTAATTTATTTCTTCAGGGTTTTTTTTCCTTTATGTAGTATCTATTCCTCTCTTGTTTTTCTCTTGCAGGAGGCAGATAAACAGCAACAGGCTTAAGAAGCAAGAGCTGGGTTTCTGAGATGCCTTGATGTCCAGCTCCACTGGTAGAACTGTCCATTAGGAAAACTTCATGGCTTGAAATACAGAAATACTTCTTTTCAAATTTAATCTGGAACAACTACGTTACTGAATAGAAATATGGCCTCATTAAAAATAAAACTGAAATCTGAAGCTTTCTTTGCAATAGCAAGAAACATATACAGGTTTGGTCAGAATTAATATGTTGGAGTCAAGGCAGTCCCAAGTGTATTTGCTAGCATCAGTTTTATCCCAGTCCCAGGTGTATTTGTTAGCATCAGTTCTATCCTGAAGGGTTATAGTCTCCCTTTAGAGATAAGAAACATCCCCATATACACACTTGTTCAGGCTGCCCAAGGACCCAGTGGGCTGCTGTTTATAAACCAAGACTGTTCTTTATGGTCTGGTCCTGCCCATTCCAACTGAAAAAAACGTGCAGGCACAACTGTGTCTATTCAGGACATTCCCAGGAATAAAACTAGCTGAGAAAAATACTTCTTTAGAACAGGTTTTTGGTGTCTTGAATCTCTCTTTGGCAATCCCAGGATTACATGTGATTTAATTTGCTTATATACACTGCCTTAGAAAAACAAACACAAAACCACAAACCAAAAACAACCACGCAACTCACTGAAAACTAAACCTTAAAATACTTCTTACATGCCTGTTACTAAAACCATAAAATCATTGACTTACAGAGTCATAAAAATGGGATTTATTGTATATTTCCTGTTTCAGCCAGGGTCTTGTTAAAACTCTCTTAGGTAGATAAAACACAGAAGACTATTAACTTATTCTAATAATCTTTCAGGCTTCTCCATGGATGGTGTGGAAATAGCAAAGAAGAAAATGTTCCTTTAATGCAGTCTTTCAGACTGTAATAACTGGGGCTGTTTTTATTAGACAGATCATTATTAACTATCCATTGCTCTTGGGGTCTGCATGCCTTCTAGATTTCTTTCCATAGTAATATTTACTCAAATTGCCAGTGTTCCTGTATTGCCAGCAAAAAAAAAAAACACATTTGCCCAGTGTTTTTGCATTCGTGTTATGGGTAAAATTAGTAGTATGACTAGGAAAATGTGCTGCTTTATCTTTAAACACCAAGAAGCCTAATTGACATGCATTTCAAAGACAACATTATGCCAATTCTGTGTTACAGGCTTTAAGTCTATCCACAGAGACATGTACTTGCATATCTTTCTCCCAGCAGTCTCATTTTGCAGGGTGATTTTGTTTGGTGCTTAGGATTTTTTTCCCACATTTTTGTGGCCATGTCAGGGTTTACAGCTTCTCCATACTGAAATTTGCTACCTGCAATGCTGATTTTCCACCTGGACATTGGAATGTGGATTAGTGTTTCTGTGGGAAATCACTGCCAGATTTATTGTGAGTTGTGTGTGTTTCTCAAAGCACTAAGCTGAAGGGACTTACAGCAGAAGACAGAAAGCTGAACCTCCTGATGTGTCTTAGCAACTTTCCCCCAAATCCTCCCAGCTCATTTTCACTGTAACACACTGTGCAAATGTGAGCCAAGAGATTCTGGTGGAACAGAAATGCTCCTGTTCCTTGTGTAGCTGCATTACAATGTCAGCAGCTTTCCTGAGCCCTTGGTTTAGCACGAATCAAGAGTGCAGTTACTTAAAGCAAGAGATGCAACTGCCTTTTTTTGTTCTTTAGGAGAGCACATCTTAAATTCAGAGGCAATAAAAGCAGTTAGTTGGTCAGTAGCTAAGCTCCTGAACTTCAAACTGGGAAAGCACTTGCATGTGTTTCATAGCAAAGTAGCTCCATTTTCACTTAATTCCACTGTTCCTCATGGGTCCCTGTTAATACACCAATCCCCCAGGACAAGGATGAACAACCATCTACAGTCACTAAATAGTACAGATTGACATGTAATTATTGTCCTGAAAGCTCCACTGGGTATCCTGCTGCTGCATGGGATGGGACACAAAGGAAGATGTTTGGCTGTTTGCTTGCCAGCATACAGGTTTATTTCTTTTTTTTTTGGTTTAAACTGCTGCTCAAGTGTTTATGACTGTGAGACAGCATCCGTGGTAGCATTATGTACAGACATTTGATTTCAATATGCATTCCTTACTCTAATGTGACAAATTGCTATGCCCTATTACACTTACCACGCAGATAATAAAAAATACATCCTTCTCTCCCACTGTGGGCCACGACAGAGACACAACCACATCCACTGAACCCTCTCCAAGTTATAGTTGCTTCCAGATGTTTAAGACAAAAAACCCCAAACCCACAGAGGTCTATAATACTCAAAACATTACACAGCATTTCTAGTCTGGCCCCTGCAGAAATAACTTGAGAGGCGCAGCTTAACGGCCATAACCACTCCAAATTTAATTTCATTAAACCATAAATTTACTACTTCAGATTTACAGCCTCTCTGGTTGCATGGCCTGAGCCTGCCTCTGCTGCTGCTTACCCAGATTTATTAGCAGTGCCCAGCAGTATGAAGTACCAAATCACACCCATGCCTAAAAATAAGCCCTGCACAAACAGCTGAGTTTTGCAGTACCAGCCTAATATCTCCAGGTGCTGAAACTCAGACTCACTGCTCATTTCAGTGAGAGCTGATGCACCAAGGATCAAGTAATACCTGTGAATAGAAGTCAGCCCAGTTTCTATGTATTTTTACTCATGTTTTAGCCACTGGGATATCTAAAGTACACTATGGAAATTTGGGAGAAGAATCACCTTTCCTGCAAGCTTCTAGCACACTTGCTGAGCCATACAAACAGCAGATGCTCCAGCAAGCTGAAAACTATGAAACTAGCCCTGTAAAATCAATTTTTATGTTAAAAAGCTAACCCCCACACAAAAGTTCTTAATTCTCCCAGATTATGGTTCCCAATTGCCTTACCTGTATATCTCACTTGCTCAGTGCTCCGACAGACCCTTGCACAGCTGACAGTGCTTTTCACATGAGTAGCTCCTGGGTGCTTATTTTTAACTTCACAACTCAGTTTCTCATCCCATCTCTGATTTAGTGAAAAGCTTTAAAACGGGGGAGAGTTGCTGAGGCTGCAGCTGCTGCTCTGACTTTGTCAGGGTGTTCCATGTTTTGCCAGTTAATTTTTTACGTCTGTGAGAGATCACAATGAAAGTAGAAAATAGATACCTCAAAATTAAGGAAAAGCAGGTGGTCTATGAGCATAAATCCACACAACGTTTCAGTGTGAAGCCATTATACATTAACATAATCCACAGCCTAGTCTAAAATAAGTGTCCAGTCTCTTAAAAAATCTTATTTTTCTGCAGAAGCCTTTCCTTGCCCACCAGATCTTTTAGACCCTTGCAGCAGCCCACAGCATGTCTAATGATTTACAGTCCCTTTGAAGTATGCACCAAGCTATGCTGAAACCCTACCCCCCTCAAAACAGTGATTTGGGGGATATTTTGGAAACTCTGGGACTTTCAGTTCTTTGTCCCCCACACGCTTTATTTGTGGTAGAATAAAAATCAGAGCCAGTAAATTATTGTTATGCTTATTTTTCTCCAGTTATATCCTGATGATATTAAGATTTTTTTAACTAAGATTTTTTTTAAAAAAAGGTTAAATAATAGGGTGACAGTGTTGAGAACTAAATGTTTTAAAGTTGCTTTAGTTCTCTACTCAACAAACTTCCATAGTTCAACTAATACCAAGAGAAAAAGCTAGTGGCATTTTTCTACAAATTATTTATAGGTTTTAAGTGTGGCCATTCTGCTGTCTCTCCCCTAGTATTGCCTCCACAAGGTCCATAAAACTAACCTTCCAACAAGTTTTTCTCAGGGTAGGGTGGGTTGTTTGGTGTTTTTTTGCCCCTACCATTATATAATTATAATACAATAATGCTGCTTTCTCTCCCTCCCTGGGGCCACAGGCTTGCTTACTAAAATTAGAAACACAAATCCTTTTGTAGCAATGTAGCTTACATGCATACACACAAATACTTGCCAGTTTAACTGGGCAGGAATAAACTTCATCAATGCTTTGTGACTTAGAAAAGCTTGTGTATTTCACCTGCTCACTAAGGACTAATGAAATACCCAACGAGCCTGTCCTCTGTTTGCAGGGCTGTCAGTCACCATGCTGGAATCATTAGGATACAAGTTTAGAAAAAGCCATTTTCCAGCATCATGGGATTTTTTTTATTGGGAGCTTTCCTTAGGCAGAAGGCAGCAGGGCTTTTATCTGCTTTGCATCTCAGCTCCAATGCTTTTGCAAACTACCCTCACAGCCCCATCCCACTTGGTTCAAGCAGGATAGTTTTAAAATGGCCCTGAGAGGTTATCACTGCCTTTAATTTCCCTCTCCTCTGCACACTGGGGTCATGGGGACAGCATGCACACCCAAAAGCTGGCTCCAGGTACCTCAGTGTTATGCCAGAGGCTGTGGCCTTAACTTGCAGTTCTTCATCCCCATCTCCTACCTGCAAAATTACAATATTGATATGTTTGCATCTTCTGCTAGTAACTGGGATTTTGAGAAGCTCTGATGTGATGTTGGTTTTAAATGCTCCAGGACCCTCCTCGAGAGGCATGTGACGGCAACTGTGCTAAGTGTCATCTCTGCCAACAAAATCCACAAGACAGTGTTCACTTCTACCCTCTGGAGAGAGATTTGAAACAAATGAACTCTGATCCCAACACCCCTTAGCAAAGGACTGTGACCACCTCCAACCAGTGCCTGGGGCACCATGGATTAGCCAGCAAACAATTAGTATTATATGATAACATTCAAATGCATTGTAACCTCCTTGTTGCTACTTTTTAAGTTTTTACTAGATAAAAGGTCACATATTTTCTTAGCACTCAAACAAAAATTGTTATGGAAATAGTAGTGCAATTGTTCCCCTAAAGTTACCTCTAAAGCAAGTGCCACAGGCTCAGACCATTTTCTCAGCTCTTTGAAGTGATTAGTTATCCAAAATAAGAAACTGCTGTGATGAACTCTTTCACTCACCTAATCTCACTCACCATCATTCCTGACATCTTCCAGTTTACATATATATGGAACTAAATCCAACCAACACATTCCACCTTTAGTGTTTCATGACAGGCATGAGAGAGATGGACCTATCCAGTTCTGCTGACTTGGTCTTGGCAAACACAAGCTCCTGGTAAGATGCCTCAAAGTTTTACACTTGCGAGGATCCTTTATTTACAAACAGTCCTAAGGCTGGATAAGTTTGCTTCATGTGCAGTATGGAATAAAGAGGATACATCAGCTGAAATTTTTAAAGGCAATTCTGAAGTCTGTGAGATACAATATAGATTTGATCCACAAAACGTCCAGTGACTTCAGAGTCACAAAATGGAATCAGAGTCACTGAACAGTGTCTTCCCCAACTTCTCTGATGGCTCTGTGGTAAGCGGTTTCCTCTCTTACCTCCCTTTTCTTTTTAGTCCTCTTCTGTATTGCCAAATTTGACAATCTTAGTTTACAATGCATTTGTTGTGATACTTCTCTTTCCTTTGTGTGACTATGCAAGGAATGGTTTCATTGTTGCTGAGATTGTCCTTGCTATTGTTAAAAAGGTAGTTGAATTTGTATTAAGAAGTAACACTGGTTTTGCCAAACAGGAGACTTCTGTTCTCTGCACTGGCTGCCCATCGAGATTTTCTCAAATTCAGCCAGACTCAGAGGCTAATGACAAGGGCAGAGAGGGCAAGGAGAGTTTGCAGGTAACCTGCAATATGGTCTTTCCCATATGCTGGCTGCCACATGGTGTGAGTACTGACAAGACAGGAAAGTATGTGGTTAGTGGGAAATGAACTGGATTCATGAGCACTGGGCTTTAAAACAGCTGTAACAGCTTTGCAGCTCACATCTCTCTTCACACAGGTATCACTATAATTTTTATTGCTTACTGTCACTTCTTGTGGGAAGGCACTTCATAAGATTACTATGATCATGAGTAGGGCAACAACCTTAAAGTCTACATGACAAATTATTCAAAATACCCTTACTTCATGCAAAGCTCAATAGAGGCTTTTCATTCTGAATTTAATAGTCAGAATTTCTCCTCCTGAATTGTGTAAGACACACTGACTCTATATCCAGTGAACAGGTCGTTTTGACCCAGGAGTGCTAGAAGAAGCATGACTAACAGCAAATGAATATGGTTTTGGACACAGGTCAGGGGGACATTTTGATTTTGTTATGAGTTAGTACAAATATTTACAGACTTTGTAGCATGGCAAACAGCTAAAGCATACAAGGAGTGGTCAATTCAAGTAAAAAAGTTTTGTCATTTCAGGAGAAGATTTAGCTTCATCATTAAAACAATAAAAAATTGTACTTACAGAAGAATACAGGTAGAACTTAAGTATTTTTGAAAACTGGTTATTTGACAACACTGAAAACCATTCCTGTCCATGAAACCAATTCATATATGGGTGTAGCTTCCATTTTAATTACCTGGCTATGGACAGCCAGCTATGTCCATGGTTCAGGGCTAGCCACAAGGACTGAAATGGAAGCAGTTCCCTGTATTCTGCCAGTCCTTAGTTTATCAGCCCCATTTAGTAGTGAATACAACTGCAATAAATTACTTCTATTGTATTCAAAATGCACTATGGTGTTAAAGGATGCTTGAATTTGGATGTGTGACCAATTTGAAGCTATATCTAAAAAATCTCTTTCACTGATTGAACAGGATGACTTGCTACACCTGAACTCCTAGCTTTGAGTTTCATTCAGCTCGAGGGACCAATTCACACACACAAAAAAATAAAATTACAGGATTAATTCAGACAAACATGAACTTTAAGAATTTACATAAGTTACTAGTAAGTAACTGAGAGTTCACTTTGTAGTATGAATCACAATGCTGAATCTCAGGACCAGGGAAGCTTTTGGAAAAAATACAGTTTAGAGGCCAAGCATATTTACTTATGGTCCGAAATCCTTCAATCTGGAATGAATAAGTTCTGAAGTCATACAAGCCCATGATGACCTGCTGAAGAAGGCTCTTATCTTTCTTCAAATCACTGGCCTCGTTCCAACATTTTCTGGGGAGAATGCATTTCTACAGTGTATAAAAAGTGGTTCAGTCCAAGTGTTACCAATTCCTTTTCCTATATAGAAAACACATTATTACAGCAAAAAAAGGTACAGGAGTAGCCCTTGCTTTCAATGGTAATCTTTTGTCCTGGCAATCAGATCTTTTTAAACTATAAAAATAGGTCTGTGGGCAGCAACAGGACATTCTTCTTCTGCACTATTTCTCACATGAGGCAAAACCCTCCCCCATGAATTAGACATTTGATCCAAACTGGCTCCATATGGGGACAGCTCAGCCCAGCCATCTGTGCTTCGTGCTCCAGGAATTACAAACACATTTTGTTTGTAATGGCACAAAAGGCCACCTGAGATGACTCGATATACAGTGGCAAGTGTTGAACTTACTAAGTTGTGGACATGGTCTTGCAGGCTCCAGAGGAAAAATTCCTTCTCTATCTTCCTTCCCAACAAACTTGGTTCACCAGGCTTTTCACATTTTGTGCACTACATGGACACAGGCTGCCTTGAGGACCAGGCCTGACGTGCTCTGCCTTCCATGAGAAGGCTGAACCTTAAACAGTTCTGTGGTAGCTCAGCTGAAACCAGGAACAACAGAAATACAGCAAGAACAAAACAAACCCTTCCAGCCCTGCCCAAATCCAGCCAACACATGGATGAATCCACATGATTCTTCCCCAACTTTTCCCTTGTGTGTTTTTTTCTGAGCTTGCCCAAGTTCTTGCAGGAAGCAGTTAAAAAGTAGTAATGTAGTTAAAAAGGCATCACCTCAGGGATTTGTGTGCCAGCCACCATAGGTAAGGACTGCCACAGAAACCACCACGTCTAAATCTAATCCAACTGTGTCAGAAGCTGCTTCTTGCAGAGATACCACACCCATTACCTATTTGTCAGTGATTATGTGTTTTCTAGATTTGGTCCACTAACACCGCAGACAGTGGAAATCTGGGATCTGAGGCAAATGGACACATACAATTGTTTTGTGTTTAAAAATATTAAAGGCACAAAATAAGTTATTTCCTAAACTTGAGTTTTTCGAGAATCCATCTTGAAAACAGGCATTGTTCTGCCACAAAAGGCTACATCATGATCAAAATCTTAATTGAAATCAGACCATTCTAATGTATTAGACTATAAATATTACAGAGTAGAACTTGTAAAGTCTTGCATTCCACCTAATTACTTTATGAATAAACTTCTTCATTATGGTACTAGCTTACCAATTTAAAAACACTTCCATAGTTATAACATAAAATGCATAATTAGGAAAAATATAGATGTACTATCTTACTTCCTTAGGACAATTTTATTCCAGTACTTTTTTCCTCTGGACAGAGGAAGCTATTGTAACTGAGCACACAACAGCTCTTTCATAACAGAAAAAGTTACCAGCATGCACAGAAGTTGCACCAAGAACAGGGGCTCTATACAATGTCCAGAGCCTGTTGAGGAACACACAGCTTTTATACATCAGGGATTACAGAGCACAACCATCTGGTCAGCTTTCAGGCTAAATGAGCCCATGCTATCCTGCAAGGCCAATTTGCATGACTGATAAAAAAGGGACTATTATACATCTGTCTCAGTCATGTCTGATGTTAAGGTTTCAGCAACATTCGCCTGTTCTAGGATTATTTCAGGTTTCATACTTTAACAATACACTTATTTCTATGGGTACAACTGGCATTGCTACATACTATATAAATGCTTTTCTTGCTTTATTATGTAAAAATAAGATTTAAAGGATAATGGCACTAAACTGACATTTTAAACATTGTTTTTAATTCCTTCTTCCAACTTTTTACAAGATTCGCTATTGCAAAAGGCAAAAGGTGAAGGATTAAAAGAAGTCTTCACATAAAAGCTCTAAGGATTGATATTTAATGAACTGTGAGATATAAATCAATGCACAACAGCACAGTTAAAGCTTAAAATACTAGGATAACATTTATATTAAAAATAATTCACCTACGGATAATACAGTCTAGTGTTTATTGTATGTTATGGAAGGTACACTTGAATTTCAAAAATTTAAAACATATAAAAAGTGGTTAAGGGCTAACATTTTATCAATATATGATAAATGTGTAAGAATGTTTATTATACAGCAGGGTACAATGGTAGTGTTAATGCCAACAGGGCACCACAGAAGTTAGTTTAAAAAAAATTTCCACTATGCTTTATACAAACACCACCACTTGCAGTTGTTTAAGAGTATTGGGAGAGGATCACTGTCTGTAGGATAAGCAGTCCTATAACATTTTTAATGTTAGATAGTGTCATAGTACGTAGATCGGTGAACGTTTCAAAATAAAACTAGAAATGCTGTAATTACTTCACAGAAATGCACATCCAATATTTGTTTTCAATAAGAACAATAGGTACAAGTTTATAACTCTCCCTATTTGAAATAATTTACACACAGATGAAAGCTACTCTAAAATAATCACTACATACAGTTTTCTTCTGGGAAATAAACAAGCAATTTTTGTTTTGCATGATCAATATCAAAAACATATAGCAGAAGTAGTATTTTTAAAACATAACTGGTGCTCTAAAGTTAAAAAAAAAAAAAAAAAGAAAAAGAATGAGAAAAAAAATTTTCCATAAGTGTGCAACCTAAAATCAACCAAGCTTCTATTGTAGTACAACCATAATTAAGAAACCACTGTTTAGGAATACAACTCGATGGAAAAAGTTTATAATTCACAAAACTGTTCATCAGGCCATAGAGTAAAATAGCTCCACAGTTTACAGATAAAACTGAGGCCACACAGATGCGTGCTATGTCTTATCTCCAGTTAGTAGATACTTAGGCAGAGGATGTAACACTTTGTTTGTAGACAGCGTGGTATGCATTTCTCAGCAAGACATAAGGGAAACAAGACTCCAAGAGATCCATTGTCAGGAACGGAGACTCCTGCACAATCTGAAAAATACCAGAAACACAAGGTTTTGCAGAGCAAAACTGCCTGCTCCTGATAATGTTTCATGTAGATCCTTTCAGCCCACATCACACCACCACTCACATATTTCACAGTGAAAATAAATTGCACCAAGTTTATAGTAGTGTTTCTCCCTACATTTGAACTCACTACTTCTCAAAGCAGTATTTTGCTTTCCTATATAAATAGTCGTCTTCCAAAAGATACTGAATACTGAGAGGAAATCCTCAGAGCAGAGAGGATTTTCTCCTACACACTCTGAACACTTCTTAAATGTGTGGTATGTACCAAGTGAACAATGAAAATTATCTGAACAATGTGATACAATGTTCTGAGCAATAAAGGATGATGGCAATAATATGTGCATGTTGGGGGAATGAAAAAAAAAACAACAAAACTGACAGTAGAAGGCCAAGAAGAACAACATAAAAATGATTTCCACTGGTTTGTGAGCTACAAATGAAACACACAAATGCTCACCATGTCTAGTAGTAGGTAAACAGATTCTCGGTTCCTTGTAGTAGTTTTGTCTGTCTCCTGGCCAATCTTCAGTAGACTGGATGATGCAAGCTATATAAAATGAGTATTTCAAAGCAATAAATAAAACAAAGCATTGATGAGCTTCTGCTATTTTGTTACACAAAGCCAATGAACTCTGCATTGTACTAATAAAGACAAAGGAAAGCAAATAATCCTGAGCACATGGACCATCATTGGGCTTTAGTCTCAATGTGCCATATTGGCTTATTTCCAGTAGTGTTTAATAAATGACACATGCTATTTTAATAAAAAAAGTGAATTAATTTATTGCAGAGAACTTTTTGTTGCAGTCATTGGATGACAATTATGAAGTCTCCTGAAATCAATGACAGAACTCCCAGAGGATCAAAGTCTCATTTCTGTCCTTCCCAATATACATTTCAACTTACTGCATTTTTGTAAGGTTTAAAGTGATTAAAATTTTTATTGTTTGAAATTTCAACCATTGTGCAACAGAAGAAGTTTGGAAGAAATGTCATCTTAACTGTCGATGAATAATATTTTATCAATATAAAATCAGTATACATTAACTTCATGGTTAACAAACTGAGTCTGGATAAAAACTATTCATAGTAGCTGTAGTTATAGTTGGCATCTGCATCTTGGCTGGTGGGATAGCCAGTTGTGTAAACCAGTGGTGTGATTCAATATGGAGTAGAGACTAGACAAGGTAGAGTCTTGTTAGTCTCTAAAAAGAAGGGAAATGATGCCTATTGATTTTTGTCTTTTTTTCTTTTATGTATTCTCTGTATTCTCTGCACATATATTTGGAGCTCTGTAGCCTAATACTGTATTCTAGCTGTTTTTCCCAGTACTTTTCCATGCCCTTCACCCAGGCAAAATACCAAACATATTCCAGAGCTCCAAGCTCCAGGGGGTACAAGGCCCCTATGCTATCATGGTTCTTCCTGGGTACCAAGGTTGAGAACAACTCTTCAAGATACATTTTCATAAACAAAGGACAACTAGTACAGCTCCAGAAAAGGGGCTTGACCTGGCAGGGGGGAAATTGCATCACCACTTGTCCTCCTAATTGATACTTTTTGTCAATTATGCTAATTTGCTAAACTCATAAAAACTGTATTCACCCTGTGTGGGTGGGCTTTTGTGGACATTCTTCCATAACTGCCCCTGGAGCTCCAATAAAAATCCACTTTTATATTACCTCCCATACTAACATTATCTTGAGAGTGTGTTGTTTCATTTCTATGTTGAAAAAGGCATCACCATAAGCAACCCTACTACCCTAGTTTTAGAAAATATCCTAGAAGCTTCTAACATGTACTTAGGTATTTACAAACTCAGGATCACAGAATAGAGTAAAATACTTAATTTGTAGATGCCTTGATACATCATGATTTCATGCCTTACGGAAATTTGAAAAAAACCTCTTCCAACTTTCGGATGTACAGTCATCTTTTAGGCCCTCACAACAAGCAATGGCAACATGCCTAAACCACACGTTTACCAGAAAAGGATTTTAAATTAAAAATAATAACTTTAAAAATCTAACTCAACATTTTCCTTGAAAAAGCTGTCATGAATCAATGTTTAATATGAAGTCAATATGTGTACCTCAAAAGATACATAGTACATACTCATCAGCATTAAAGAACCTCCTAAGTTTTTTTCATATTTAATTAACTTGGACAGGAAAGCAGATGATTTTCAGCAGTAATTTTCTTCTCAAGAGAAATGTTTTTCTTTCAGACTAACAGTAAGTGTTAAAAAAGAAAGATTAACAAAATATCTGAAGCATCAAGTCATAGTCTGTGCAGTAAAAGCAGTGGTCTGAAAGCAGTCCATAAACACTGAAAGAATGCAAACCTCATACCAAAAGTGTTTTTATCACATGAAACTATACTGGTTTTCTTCACTTGTCAAATGTATGCAACTTGATACAACCATTTCTCTTTCATGTTTTACATCCAGCAGTTGCATTAGACAAGGTCAATGGCCAGAGGGGGTATTTTCTGTTTTACAAAATGCAATGAATTTCCACAAGTGAAAGAGTCTTTTAAGATTATGTTAAAAAAAAAAAAAAAAAGTGTTTCTGTGAACTTTTAGTTACAGAAAGTTACCTAAAATAAAGAGGGAGGGGCTTTTTCTCCACACATTTTAATGCAAAGCAGAAAAATCAAAACCCACTCAAAATCAATAGTAATTTTTTAAAATTAAAGTGATGCTGTTGTTTTAGCCTTTAGTTTCCTTCAAGTACTGGCCAATTAAGAGTCATTTAAAAATTGTTATTTCTACTCACGCAGCACACCAAAATGTATTTAAAACACGTCACCATGACCTAAAAACTTTTGGTTTTTTACCTAAATATCACTGAAGATTTCAGTAGCTTTCATATTCAATCTACTTGGAGGGATAAAAAATTTCTTCCTTCCAACTACCCCTGTAATATGCTGCAACCTGGCTGTTCATGTTTAAGAAGGGTAGGCATGTCAAAAGGTACAACACAAAAGCCACTTTGAAGTTTATCTTACTTTTTCAAAGAAGGTAACTAACTAAAGTATCCATCATATCATGGGAAAAAGTCAGCTAGACAGAATTTTGATTTTTACATGCATTGCACATTTTTTTCCCAGTTGTGGGCCACACAGTGTGAGAAATTCTATGTACTAAAATACTGAAGACTGTACTGAAAAAAATTAGGACACTTGCACTGATTTGCTCCTCTAACTTTCCAACATCACATACAAGTGTTTATAAAGAACTACTGCAAAATCAAATCTATGTATAGACTTATATATAGAAGCATATAGAAAATATTCTTCTTTCTTGTGCATCAAAAGCAGATTCCTATGAAATCGATTGCATTGCATCCCAAATCAGCAGTACATGTTAACAAGTAGAAACAAAGTGATACATACAGCCAGAAATTCTTTCAGACGGTCTTCAATGCTCCCCTTGTGGATGGTGAATAAAGCTGCAGCAATCTGATTGATAGCTTTTGCCAAGCAGTGAATGTTGTTGCAATGCCCTAAACAAAAACATACTCAAATCACCTCAGCACCATGTTGGAAAAGACAGTATTCTTTGGAAAATATCACCAAAGACTAAAGAGACTTGTGACAATGAAAGAACTTTTAGCATCTTACACAATGGGAGCAAGGTACTCTTCCACATTGAGCTTGCTATCAGGAAAGCCACCACAAATACAGCTCTCCCTTCCAATTCCTAATGGTCACAACAACCTGAGAAACAACCTGGGGCTTTTAGAAATAAGGGATATGTTGGAAGTTTATTTGGTTTCTACAAAACTGAAGAGCGTTAACACTTGACTAGGCCAAAAATACAGGATTTTCACAAGCTAATCAACCATTTCTTTCCTCCTCTGTGTAAATGAACATCTCATGCCCAGACACTATTCCTCAAAGTGATCTACAGGTACTCAAGAACAAAGGTGTTCCACTGCTGATTTTCATATGCAACATCTTGCCCAAAATCCACCTAGGCTTCAGAGCCCTGGAAGATGGTTAAAGGACACCAGTTTTCACAGAGAGCAGAAGAACTGCTCCTCAGTAAACCTGATATTTCTTACAGGCAAATTAAGTAAAATGTACCGCTTTACAACAAAACTAATATACACTTGGGCAAATATCTTAGGCAAGTGTGAGCATATGAAAAAGAGGTAGTCTTTGAAGGAGTTAACAAGTACTCAAGCATGCTGATTCTGAACTTATTTTTTGACCATTGTTGAGCAATGAGCTCATCTTTTCATTCAGTCATTTAACCTGACTCCAAGTTCATGCTTGAATAGTGAGGTCAGCTGGACCCCATCACTCCACATGAGAAAAATCCATTTTTTTCTCCATGCATATCACTATTGTTCTTAAAATTACTTTTAGCTGTCATTTTATTGCCCAGTTTACTCAGTATCATACCTCTTTGCAGCTCTTCAGTCCTCTAATACTCTCAAGAACTTCACATGGTATATAAATTTTCTCATTTCACTCCTCAGCCCCCCATTCAGATGGTCTGTGAATATGCTGACTAGTAGGTCCCAGTGAAGATCCCTGTGGATCTCCATCAGCAGGGCCCCCAGATTCGATACTCCAACTTTGTCTCCTATTTTTACGTGAACATCAGTCAAGAAAATCTGTTCTGCCTAATTCTGATTCAAATATGTGTTTGTCTTTGAAAAGGCTAATTTTATTCAAGAGACTTCATTTTTATGCCTCAGGCTGTAGAAAAAGCATCAACAAGGGAATTCAGAAAAAGAATTGTTGTCTTCCAACTCACGGTTTCAAGTATTTAGAAAAGAACTGGGGCTCTTGCAGACTAGTATTCTATTCTACCCTCTAGTTGACAAATTAAGACCTCTAGCCTGGTATTTGACTAGAAGTTCAGATTCTGGACTGGAAACAAAAGTAAAGGTCTGTTAGACTTTGAGCCTTTATCTGGAACTAGTGGAAGAAACAGACTTGATCTTGAAGCAGACAGAGGGAATACAGACATTGCTACAGCTGTCCAAGCACTGTCTGTATGTGGGAGATATGTCTTGCCAGATTAAAAAGCTGAAACTCCTTCAAATCTGTGACTCGTTGATGGATTAATTCAGGATTTGTCCAGGGAATTTACTTCATAAAGAAGAATTTATTAAATTCACATTCTGGAAATACCATTTATATTAAGTGTTTCAAGCCAGATGTTCTACAATAAGTGCAGAACACAAGAAAAAGCAGTATTACGCAAGGAAGGCAGAAATGACAAAGTCTATTCTGTTTGTTGAGTTATTTTTGTAGAGAGAACACATTTTATGTATACCTTTTGCTAGATTTTCCTCTCAATAAAAGAGCCCACTCAGTAAAGAATTATGTAATACACAGGCCACGTATCACAGAACCAGTAGCAACTCCTAATATGGGCTTGAGTGCCAAGATTTAACTTCTCTCCAGTCACAGTTTCATGTCATCTATTAACTGTACTTGAAGAACTCACTTTGAAACAAAGCTTTGCCTGACTTCATCTTAAGATTTATTTAATGTAAATGAAACCACATAAATTGGAATATTTAATCTACATGATATAAAACAGGCAGAAGATTATCTGCTTATCTTCAACAGAAGAATTATCTGTTGTCTCAGTCTGCTAAAAACATGATGACTTACAGAGTCTCAGGAAGAAAGGAAGTTTGAGGGAGGCAAACCCACATGAGCTTTAACCTGCTGGAGAACCTCTAGCTAGCCTGACATATTCTTAGCAATTTATTTGCAGAGGGGTAAATGTGAAAATATAATCACCAGTAAAACTTCTAGTACTGCCCCCCTGGCAAGCCATACAGATTTTGAGACTCTAGAGTTGGTAAGATCCTTTGAAGGGGAAACTGGGAGCAGGAAGTGCTTCCAGAGTCAACCTGACTGTCTTCAAACAAGGAAGTTTCTACCTGTGCACCTCACCAATCACACCCTGCTCTCACCTATATTCCGAGATTTTTATTCAAGTATCACAACTTGAAAAAAGCTTGCAAAGAGCAATAGAAATACTACGAGAGCACAAATAACAGGAAACAACTCTGCAGGTTACAGTTTGTTCTCCCAATCCATCAGAAAAGGCTTTTAATTTGCAAATTCTTTAATTTTCAAATCAATATTCAAGTTCTACTCATACATCAGATTTATCTAACATTTTCTAACATTATTTAACTGGAGAAGTCTACGCTGTTTTAAAATGAAACTAGAGTCAATAGGTCCCTAATAATTCAAAACTGAAGAAAAGGCTGATTAATCCCATGTAAAACAACAATCCTGGGTCTCTAAAAATATGATTTGCACACTACATTAAGTGACACAGAAAGCTTTCAAAAATTGTAGTATTTTCCTGGTACTTTAAATTTTCAGAAGCCAGTTTACACTTACTTTGTGAGTTACAATTTTGAGCGAATTAAAAATAATGCAAGTTTAAAAACTAATTAGAGAAAACATGCATCCCAGTGAATGGCAGCAGTATAACCATGGTCTTTTACATGAGTCATGTTACATATTAGAAAGGAAATAGCTTGAACAACAAAAGGTGACTTTTGTATGTGTTGGGACAGTACTGTCTGTCTTTTTTCAACTTAAAAAGAGAAAGAAAATTGTGGATTACGTGCGAAGAATTTTGTTGAGGCAAAGATTATTTTTTTTTAAACAAGAAAGTTGAACTATTGCATAGGAAATAATTCTGTTCACCACTTACACCTTCCAGATTCTGTTTTCAAAACTTTATGCTTGGAATGTGAACAGCGTATTAAATACAGAAGGAGCACCTTGTATGACTGGCCCAAAGCCAATGTAAAGATTACTAAAACATTAATACTTACTAGAATATAGTATAATAGATAGTAAGGGTCACACTAATTAATGCAGTATGTGTGCTCCAACTAGTCCATGTCAGGACAAGATTGCCCCCTGCAGTGTCTGAACTGTTCTGGAAATTTCAAGTATCATACTAACTTTTCATAGCAAGTTATCTCAGAAAAGAGTTAAGTAAATGCTTTTAAAAGTATTTTCAGAGGAACTTACCTGAATAAAGGCTAACTGATTTTTAAATTTGTTCACTACAAAATGTAATTAAATATTAAAGGTGAATATGTTCAAGACACTAGCAGGAATTATTTTAAAGACAGCATTCCCAGCAAATATTGATCAGACCCTACATTACCTTCGATGGCAGGGCTATACTGAGACATCACATTACTAGCCAAAGTAGGCAAGGAGACAGCCACGAAGACCATTAGAAGGCAAGCGATTTTATATTCTTCTTCTGGACTAATGTTTTCTAAAAACAAAAAATAATAAAGTTCTTTAATTAAAGAAGTAATTTTGGAACATTTCCTTTCAGCTGCAGGTAGATCAGAATGTAAAATGTTTGACCAAATGGAAATTTAAAGCAAAATCCAACAAAGTCAATGTTTGTGTTGTGAAAAGGGGAATATTAATGGCATCTTCTTGCCAAAAGAAACAGTAGAGCTGCAAAATGTCCAGTCTGTTATCCAGGAGAACAAAAAGAAGCCACTGCTGTGCTATCACTTCTAACAATTTAGTTACTAAGTCTTTAATATGATGAGCAGAACAGTAATCTTTTCATGCTGGTATAAATCCAATTATTGCTCTAAGGTCAGAAGAGCTTCTGTTGCACTCTCCCTCTGGCAAATGAGCAGAAGGTGATAGTGCACTCCTGTCAATTCACACCTTCTGCTTACAAAAAATAGCAGCATCATCACACATTAGCTGAAGATTAGTTTAAAAAAAAGCCAACAATTAGTGACATACAGAATTTATCTCTATGAAAACTGAATAAAAGCAAAATACTTCAAACTCCAAAGGTAACAATCAAAATACAGCATCATAAACCCTTATGAGAATACACAGAAATTCTCTTCATTGACCTAGCTTAGACATTTCATAGCTGTACCACAATGAAAATAATCTATTTAAAATGGCATTTTACATACCAGATACCTACCAAAAATATACTTCTGTATATTATAATATATAATGTAGATAGAACAAATACACTTTGGGTTGCCTTTTTTTTAAGTGCACAGAGAAATTGTGCTTGGGGCCTAAATTCAAATATTGAAATGCCCCCCTGTATTTTCCTCTCTCAAAATAACTACTATTGAAGTAAGAAAAAAGGTTAGCATATAAAATATTCATGGTCTCACTCTAGCATTAACTATCCACAATTAACAGGGGGAAAAAGTAATGAAATGGTCAGTAAGGAAGATAGGAAAAAAATGCTGAAGACCATCAAAAAACACTTAGGAGTTTTAGTTCATGTCTTTGAACATGCCAGAGTAAACAAAACTGAAAAGCTTAGATAGCAGTGCCTTAAGGAAGAGTAAGCATGATACATGTTAATTCTCTAACATGTTTATTTTACTGTTTTCTCTTGTAAAATTTCATGTAGGACACACGGGCAACAAAATATTGTGAAATTCATGAGCTGCATTCAGGTTCTAATGCTTACTTAGGTGACAGATTTGTTACACATCTGTGCAACAGAACTGATCAAGTTGTTTACAAGACACTCTTATTACTGTCATTGTTCTTAAATTACAGCAGTGTTCACCATTAAATTCCTTCTACAACTACCTGTTATCCTTTTCTAGGTCAGCACATCCATTCATGCATATTTGAAAAGATTCTCAAGCTAACACCAGGCACAAGCAATTCATCCTCTTATGCCATTTATGAAATTTATTGAAGGAATACAAAGGAGTCAAGATATACAAGTTTTCTCCCAGCACTTCAAACACTTTTTTTCTCTTTTTAACACTTATATATTTCAAGTTGGAACTTCTTACCTGATTTTTGGGAAGACAGTGCTACGACCAAGGCAGGATCAATCTCACAAGGCAATCCAGCAGCTGATGACAGTTCATATACATTCATTGCCACCTGAGGACCAGAAGAAAAACAACACTGAATGCTTTCATGTAAAGATGATGAAGCACAGTTTTTGCTGTCATGCTTAAAATGAGTTTGAGGCACTAAGGAATTTCAAAGATTTGGCAAATATGAGACAGAGATTGTGGATTTTGTTTGTTGCTATCCTCCACTGAGCAGCTGTGTCTGTACTTTGTGTACCAGATGGTAATTTTGTTGTGTCAAGCCAAACAAAACTGATATACTTTCCCACATTACCTCCAAAGCAACACCCTGACTTGCAGTCAGCTGTTTGTACATCACTCTTTAATGTTCAAAAGAAACTGATGTATTTTCTTTACTAGATCTAAAGTATCAGCTAACATCTACAAATACAGCATTTTTAAACAAAAGCCAAAAGTCACAATCTGGTGAAATAGAGTAATGGAGAAATCTTACAAAATGCAAATGTTATATAGAGTCAGTGTTCACTGACTCCAGGCACCAAAAATTAGTCTAAGTGGCCACAGCACTTGGAGGAACTAAGAACATTTTGAAATGTATTCCATTTCCCAGTCCATCCCAGGATGTCTCTTGCTACCATTAACAAGCATTCAACACTGTTGTTTTCTCTTTCCATTTACTATTTCAAGTAAGTTTCTGAAACCATAGTTCAGACGACTCTCTGCAAAAGCGGGTCTACACCAAGTACAAATGAATACAGGAAACACTAGCAAAGTCTTACTGCCATTAGTATTTGGGAAGTTTTACACTTTTTCCCATAAATTCTCATGTATAGTTGAGCAGCTCCTTGTAGTGAATATTGTGCAGACTATCCTTGTGTGCTCCAGCCTGGCTACCTGAGGGCAAGCTTTGGCATGAAAAGCACACAGTGCTGCTTGCACGGTCCTGCATGGAAAGAATTACAGAGCATATGGACAGGTTGTGGTTCACAGCCAAGAGGCTCAAAAGAATCACAGAATCCCAGAATGGTTAGGGTGACAAGGGACCTGTCCCATCCCCTGCTATGATCAGGGACACCTTCCACTATCCCAAGTTGATCCAAGCCCTGTTCAACCTGGCCTTGAACACTTCAGGGAAGGGGCATGCACAGCTTCTCTGGGCAACCTGTGCCAGGGCCTCCCCACCCTCAAAGTCAAGAATTTTTTTTTTAATATCTAACCTTAACCCACTCTCTGTCATCTTAAAGCCATTCCCCCTTGTCCTGTCACTACATGCACAGTGGAACAAATGTAAGCCTGTTTCTAAAAGCCTCATAGGCAGCTCAAGAATTTAATATTAAAAATATCCAAATAAAAAGAGGAGAGATCCCCATTTCAACAATCACCCCAAATCATAAGTTTTGGGAATAATAAAATAAAAAATTTCATAACAAGTATTAATTTTATCAACAGCTTTAAAACTATTTATATTTTGCTTGGTAAATTCAGTACATATGAAATTACTATGTTATTAGGTCATAAAATATGCCCAATAGGGCAACTGTTCCAATCCATTGTACAAAACCTTGTAAAGATCTGTCTCTTAAATTGCCTTTCAGAAAAAAACATTTTGCTTTATTGTCCCAAAAGAAGACTATGTTACCTACAGTTGGTCAGCTGTGGGTGACAGGGCCAGGAGAAAGCTCAGACAAGGAGCTGCTAATTGTCTACAGGGGTTAATTGTTAGCAGGCTCACAGAAGATTCCTGGCTCCTCCAACAAGATGTTTTCAAGACAAAGCTCTGGCAGAGTTGTGGGGGAGTACATGTCAAGAGTTTTCAGTATTCACAACAGGCACTATGGACAAAGATTAGTCAGGTCTGGCTCCTCCATGCACAGTCCTCCAACATTATCCAGACAAGCTCTGAACTCTCCAACAAATCTACATGGCATCACATCACACCATAAGAGATGACATCTACGGCTGGCATCATGTGTACACCAGCACAGCACATCCACAGCAGTTAGAATTTGTAGAAGGGAATACAGGTGACCTTGTCCCTGATAAATAACAGCTGTGTTATTTACAATACAGCCTCACCCTGATGAGTCACAGCTGTAGCCAACAAGGATAAGTGTGATAAAGGGGAGTGGGTGAGCTGGTGAGGGGAGGGTCATGAAGAAGGAGGATCCTGGAGAGAGAGAATCCCTGCAGTGAGGTCAGTCTGGGTGTGCAGTCAGAGCCTGTTGTTGGAACCTGCAGTCACAGTCTAGCTGGGTAAAAGCTGCAGTCACAGTCTGCAAACTGAGCCCTGCAGTCAGAGTTCAGCAGGAAATAAGCAGCAGTCAGAGGCTGCAAGGGAAACCTCCAGCAGGAGCTTGGTGCAGGCAGAGTCAGGGAATGGTTGGAGTCAGGATGGCTGAGGTGTGAAGAGGAATAAACCAGGGCCCTTTTCATGCTGTGATAAACAAGGAGTCTGTGTCTCAGCTCATTTCTACCCTCTAACAAGAGGGCGGCTGCAACAAGAATTTATTTCAGACACTTATAACTAAAAAAACCCCACACCAACACACAAAATAAGCAGATTTAAGAATCACAGGAGAACTACAGCACAGACAGAGAAGGCCAACAGCCAAATATTATGTGAAGCAGAAGGCAACTAGGTAGTGTTAAGTGGCAAGAGCCAGACAGCAGCCCTCAGCAGGGTTTTATTTCACAGTAGATAGCTTTTTCCCTCCCCATGCAATTATTCCAGTGCCTGTAAATAACTCCACTGACTTCCAGAAAAGAAGCAGTAATTACTACACTTTCTTGTGTCTGCTGATACTAATGAATTCAGTGATGAAGATCCACTGAACTGTTTCAAATGATCTGTTGTCATCAATTTAAAAATATTAATGGTAAAATACTGTCTTCAGTGATTACTTTTGCAGCCTTTACCCCACCTTACTTTTCAGCACTTCTTATACCCTCTGGTGCCAAAGATGCTTTCTGAAAAGATCAAGCAAAGTAAGCAGTGAATTTCCCATCTCATCTCTTCTGAATGATGATTCCCCAAGTTCAGTTCTGTATTGAACATGATGCTCTGGTGATCAATGATTTTCTCTGCAACAATTTTTATCAGGAGCTTGTACATGTGAAGTTAATTTTCCACAGCATTTCCACAGAATTCCTCTGTTGTGGTATGAGTTTTCATGTTTTTTGGGACATCAGACATTCATGGCTGGTTTGTCAGCATTGAAAGTTTCAAAGAGCATATGATAATGTTTTGAAATGAAATAGCATACATGTAAAATTTCAGTAATTTTAACTGAAAATGAGTCAGAATATAACTGCATCTTCTGAAATCATGAAGCTTACAATGATGGTCTCTGAACTTTTGAAAGGAGGAGGATGTTAATGTTATTTAATGAATTTTCATAAACAAAAAACTTAGTTACTTTCCTCAAGAGTTAACAGCAAAATGTGAACTTCAAGTTCAGGGATAACAACATATTCTGGCCCTTAAAAACTATACTTTGCTCAAGAGCAGAGCTCTAAAAGTTGTTTCTGGAAAAGTGAAAGAGATGTACATTGTATATCCCAGTGCACATTCTCTGCAAATCAAACTGCTGCAATGCTATCAAGCAGCTGAAATCCTTCACAGACTCCAAGCTGCAATAAGAAATTGAAAACCCTGCTAGACTTCAGCTACTGTGCATACATGTCCAGAAGCCATGTGATGTACCAACAAGGGTTTTTGGATGGAAACATATACTCAGAAGAAAGGTACCTTATTTAAGCTACTAACTTTTTCTCAAGCATTTCATACAGAGGATTCACAATAAATTTCAATTTAAGGTCAGAATCAGACTTGCTGCTATTACACGCACAGAGCTCCAACCACATAGAGTCCTTGAAATATTTAGTTTTACCAGTTGTACTGCTCACAGTGTGAAGTTGTTCAGCACTCTTCCCCTTGTCATGTTTTAACACTTGATAAATAGTGTTCTTAATTGTATGAAAGTTCTCAAACGTGATCACAGGCAGATAGAGACTTGTGCTTATCCTATCAGTGGGTTATGATTTTTTCCCCAGAACATTAGGAGGCTGCAGATCCACAAATAACTAAGCTCTTAGAGAAAAAAAAAAGAAAAAAGGGTGTTCTTTATGTCTGGATGTTCAACACTAAACATCAAAGTCTTGACACTCACATATTTTCAGTAAACTCCAAAACAACTCTATCACCCTTTCAGCCAAAAATTACCTTCATGTCAGTCTCTCTTGGAATGTGATCTTTGAAGTCCTCAATGGAACTTACAAGGAAAGGAATGTGGTAGGATAAGACCTAAGAGACACAAACACATACAAAATAAGAAAAATTACTTCCCGTGTTAATTATCAGTTGGACACTACCATTATTTTACTGAGTTTATTTTCTTTTTTAATGGAATGCAAATTTTATTTTATGCATTTGTATTTGTTTGTAGATTTAAGATATTAAAGCCTAATAAGGAAGTGAAATAAAAACCTTTAGAATGAGTAAACACAGAACATGATCTAAACTGAATTTGATGTTTTAATGTAACAGTTCTCTGAACAGTACTCAAAAAAAAAGATTCCCTCACCCCAAGTTGCAATTTGAAGTTCAGTTACAACTGAGTATTGCCATTTTACCCACATGTTTTTTAAGAAGTAGCATTACTGAAGTTAAGCTTCAAATATCCTATCATTCCAATAAGTTAAATACAATGAAAATGATTCAGAACATATTCAGTTCTTTCTTACATCTCTAAGTGCTTCCTGTGCCAATGACCGAAAAGACAAGATAACACCAATAATTGTCATTCTCTTCAAAACACTGTCAACAGCTGAAAAGAGAACAATGAACAAAGTGTTGATGTTTACAAGTTCGATTCTTCAAATAAGAGAAATAAAATATTTAACAAAATATTGAAAACAACAAGGTACTGAAACAAAGCCATTCCTTAAAAGAGGAAAATAACCAGTGCTAAAGCAGGTTTTTAAGAGCTGAATCCACCATGGGATTTTCAGTAGAAGACTATCACATTTATCACCTTCTGGAATGAAACCTAGTATACACAGCTGTCAGTACTGGATGCTAGCACTGGTTCTGTGCTTTCTGGAGTGCAAAAATGTCTCTCTACTGTAATTATTTTTTTGTTTCACATTCCAAAGCCATGTGCCAGGCTTCTATATTATTGCTGTTACATATTATCATCCCTGAAATGATGCTCAAAACTCATCACTAATATAGTGCCTGTGCACTAAAATACACTGAAATCTCACTTTGTACATGAGAACACTGGAAAAGTTTGAACTGATCCATAAGTTTATATGAGCTCATGTACATTTTGCTGCTTATGGATACTCTCAATACAGAGAAATTAATTTTTCCCATTTACTTTACAAAGACAAATATACAAAATAACTCTGTATCTTTAGAAGGATCTTGTTAGATACCCACATGACAATCTTTTAAAGAGAGCTGCCATCTGGTCTGGCTTGTCAAAGCTGGTCCTCATTTGTGTTAGAACTTCAACATTCTCCACCACAAGTTTCTATAAAGAAGCAAGGATTCATGTCAGCTATAGATTTCAGCATGTTAACTGGATAAATGCCTGATTTAGGACATTTCAACTTGGCAGAAAAGCAAGTAAATCCACAGAATACAGATATACCCACTGTGTTCTTAATGGGGCTACAATATAAATATTATCATCAGTCATTGCTATACACAAAAGCAAGCTCTGAAACAAAAAGCAGAGGATTAGATATCCCTCAGAACATGAATTTTGTATTGAGCAATGTGTACCACATCTTAAAGCAAAACAACGTAACTCTGTAAAAATCAGAAAACAGGTCCTCGTGCCACTCAGCTTTTTAGAAGAAAAGTATACATATTACAATAAAAATAAATTCACAAAGTAATCAATTCTTTTGGATTGCTGCTTTTACTGAAATTTAATGTTGGTAAAATTGAAAAATGGAATCAAAAGTGGAAATCAGATTGTTAAACCTTGGTGCAGTTTACTTGAAATTTTCTTCCACTATAATACGAAAAAGCAAAAACGTACCTCCAAGTCCCAACACTCTAGCCTGAAACAGTTAAACTCAAGTGCAGTAGTTTTCATTTCAGTTTGGCCAAAAGAAAAGAAAATGTGTCTGTTTCTAATTTTTAACAGCTCTCATATATGCAACTTGCAAGATTAGAGTACATGTAATAACTTCCCTGAAATCATTCTCCAAATATTTATCAGATTAAAATTTAAATTATAGAGATTATATAATCACATCTCTAAAATGTCAGATCCAAATGGCCTGCTAGCTGAGGAATTTTGGCTGTGCCAGGCTGTATTTTTAAACTCTCTTCAAGGAAAAAATAAGTAGTTTATTCTTATAAAAATATTTTTGCAGTGTCAATGCTAAGTAGCCTATTTCAGAAAGGGAGTGATTCTCTCTCTTTATGTAGAGGACAATCAACAGCTAAAAAAATGTAGATCTCTTGTGTTCCTCTGAGCATGGAAGTGTTTTTCCTTCTGTTTAAAGAAGACTTCAATCAATGTTTTGTATACTAAATTAAATCAACATAAAAAAGAACTGAAGTATAGAGGGAGAAACAAAGATATTCTGAATTGGAGGTGGTTTTCCAAAGTGATTATTAATAGTTTTGTTTTTCAAGTAGGTGCATTCCAATCCGTCTTAATTTCCAGAGGAAGCAGCAGGAAAAATTAATATTCATCAAAAATGTAGGCCACTGTAAGTTTGGAACACAATTATATACATTTCATGAAATCTAAGAGGCAAAACCTGCAGGAACCTACAGCTAAGGATCCACAAAGATCTAACCTTTGACAGTTTTGCTAGCTGCTTTAATAGTTTTATTTTACTTCAACCCACCCTGAGAACAGGGCAAAACATAGCATCTGGTAATCAGGCAGCTTAAATTTTAGAGTAAATATTCCTGTCACCACAGGAGGAGTAAAAAACAACACAATCTATAATGCTGCTATGAAATAAATAATGGTGAAGTAAATGTTTACTCCCACTTTGTAGTAAGTAGCCTATGCAAAGCAGATCTGTCCAACAACTGCATTGGTTCATGATCATGGTATTCCCATAAGTTCGAGTCTATCCATAATCCACCCACTCTCCCTACTTTCTTATTTCCACTGAAAAGCAAGAAAAGGAATAAGTTATACAAAATGCAGCAAACTAACCAAGAGTCTTAAAGGCCCCTTCCCTTCTGATGCCTAAGCCTTTTTATATATTTTTCCTACATTTGTAGCTTTGTAGATTGCTACTGCATGGTTGTAGACCCAGTATTTTTCCTACCCTTTCCCCCTAGATTTTAGAAGAACAAGCTAACCATGTAATACATTCCTGAAAATGCCGTTTGGTCTTATTGTCAGGGAAGAGGGCTTACAAGAACAACATTTTTGGCTTTCCAACCAGAATCTGGAAAGTCAAAACAAGAAATGGGGCAAAGATGCCCTTGGACAAACTGCAAGGGGCTCACCCAGAGGTGGGTTACTGGGGCAACCAAATCTCCTACTGGATATACCTGTTAGATATCCTAATTAATTAACCTTATAAAACTGTAGAAAGCCAGGGCCAATTCCATCACCACTGGGATACCTGGACACTTCAAATAAAGGTCTGCTTTTTACTGTACTATTTTAACACTGTTGCAAGGGTTTTTTCTCTTTTGATTATAGGCAACACTTCCAACCCAAACTGTTCAATTGCTATGAGTAGAGTGCACATGTGCATGGGCATGACATACTTCTATGTTGAAAGCCAAAGCAAGACTGGTTTGTGCTGAAATCAAGATTAGCAATTTTAAACCAACCAATGTGTCAGAACTTGGCATCTTACTTTAAATCCCTCAAAGATCGCCAGAATGCAAGACTGAAGGCAATAGCCCAAGCACAGTTACTCAGTCAAGTTTTCAGCTTCACAAAGAATAACCAGCATATTAATTTAGGATTTAAAAGGAGTAGGATGAAATACAGTTCAAATAGTGGCTTCAATGAGGCAGTATTTTCCTTCTTGCCCCAATCTTGAACTTCAGATATAAAACTGACACCTGGTCCCACTTTGCAGGAAGCAAAGCAAGCATGTTGAACCCTACTTGTACTAAATTCCCCATTCTCTCCTCTTGATGCTTTCTTCCCCCAAAAACAGATGCTTCTCAGGGCTCTCTTGCTAAGCCAACTATCTCAGCCAAAGAGATGAACATTTTATTACTTTGTTTTTTCCTCCAAAAATGTGGTCGTGCACATGTGGATCTACATCGTGCTCTGCTTACCCTCAGCAGTATCAGAAAATAACAGATTTCAGACATAATTTAAAGTTGCTTTTTAAAAAATGCACACACCTACAACATAAATTGTGCTGATTTTGAGGAAATATGATGACTCATCAGTAAGTGCACAAATAGCACAGCAACAGACTTGCCAAAGGTGTTCAAGTGCTTCCCTTGAAACGTGACAGATGCCACTGTGCATAGTGAGGAGTTAAACCACCCCATTCTCACCTGGAAGGCCTCATGCTCTAACTCAAAAATTGGAATGGGCATGAGGAATCAATTACCCTGGCAGGCTGGGCACTCAGGTCAGGGCTGCTGCATGCTCTTAGACCAGCTTGGAAAGCATAAGCAGCCCCTCTTCTTAAGCTGTGACAGTGAATAAAAGACTTCAAACCTTTGTATCATACATCTCAGCCTTTCAGCAGCACTGCAATTAAGGGGTTTACAAAGAATACAAGATCCTTGAAAGTGTAGCAGAGGATATATTAAAACCACACTCTTCCAAAGGTCTGGTATGCTAATAATAAATAGTTATTGAAGAAAGAAAGGAAGTTCCTTAGGTCTCTTAGGTATTCATGTACTTTTTGAAAAAATTCAGCATGCATGAAGAGTTACAAAAAAATTCCTTAGTTTAATCAGTGGTTGAATAAACTGAAAATTATGAGATGTAATAACAACTTGGAATTAATTTTGGAAATGACACTAAAAGAACAAGTCATATTAAAAACAACTCTAGGCCAATTAGTAACATTTAAATAGTATGACTTTCTGGAGAAAGTAGTATATATTATTACATTTATTAAAACTTCTTTCCAGAAGGAGTTACACAGGTACCAAGTGGTTCCCCTGTCACTGTTTGCTGTTTTGAATATACATGAAACTAACTTCCTTGACATGCCCCCATTTCCAATTTTTTTTCACTGCATCAGCTTTATTATTTGTTTGTAGTACAGTAGATGTGAGGTTTACTTATCAGAACACAGACATTCATAATAAATGGTTACCGTTGAGCCAGAGGGAAAGACATATGTAAAAATGAGGAAAACTAACAAAGAACAAAGGACCTGAAGTCTTTCATCCATGTAAACTTTTAAATAGATGCACACAGACATTGTTAAGAAGTAAGTAGTTATAGATTACTAAGATAGATTTGAGATTTTTCTGCAACATTTGGAGAGTCAACAGTCTTGGGTAAGGGCTTCACAAACACCTGGAGAGCTTCAAAAACATTTCTCTTCCCACTGATGATAAAAGAGAGTTGACTTCTAACTTAGGGTATCTAACACAGAAATGCACAGTCTGCATAAAGTCCTGCACATTCGACTGTTGAAGAATGCGGGATACACACATACTACCTGTGCAAACTTACTACAAAAGAAGAGTAAAATTCACAGCTTCATTGGTTTGTTTGATGCAGTAATTTTAAAAAGATGGCATGCAAAAACATAAGTATTAAATATTCTAAAGGAAGCTTAACCAGAAAACTACAGCTTTCCCACCCACCAGCTCCCAAGATTACCTTAAGCTCAGCAACCTGTGAAGAGATGTGCCACATCAGACTTTCACTTAAGAACTTCATGCCATATGGTCCCAGAAGTTCTGAAAGGGCTCTCATTTCTGAGGAAAAAAAGAAACTGTTATACTCCAAATATTCCATCTTCATTTATTTGCAGCCCATCATCTACCTAGCATGGTGTTTTAAGTGCAAAAATATTTTACCTCAAAGCATAATTTTAAAGACAAGAGTTTGTATGGTAGTAAACTGAAGCAGTAGTCACCAACATGTAATATACCCATCTCTTTAGCTTAAATGCAACATTACTTTGACCAAAAATAGGAAAAGTGAGACAAGAGGCAGCATGAATAAAAAATACTTAAAATTTTAAAATACTACTGAAGGCTTGTAATTCTTATCTCTAAGAGTTAGCTGTTATTTCAGTAACAGTTGCTCCGAGAGTTGCTGTTATTCCAATTACTCAAGCAATAGAACAACTGTTCTTCACAAATATTGAGAAGTATAATGTTTACCTGATATATCAGAGTATTCCTCAGCATTAAATGTCAATTCATTTTCTGTAGGCAAATTCACGAACGCCTTCATGGCTGGGAAATAAGCTATGTGACCATTGCTGACTTGCCGTAGCAAAGTTTCCAAATACCTTATCAGAAAGGGGAAATGTTTCAGATGAAAAGGCATTGTTCAGATGAAATATAGTTGTGTGACAAGGGACAGCAAAGCTTTATTTTCATAGTTTAACTGATGCCTGCATTTTACTCTGTATCTCATCCCTATAAAATGTACAAGAAGTTTGCCAACAGGCAAACATTAAACTGCTTTTAACAGGTACAGAGAGAAGTAAACGTGATGTTGGAAACTTAAGAACATTTAAAATAACTCCACTTCTCCAATTCCAGACTTTTCATTAAACACCAGCAACAAAAAAATCTCTAAAAAAATTTATAACAAGCATACATGTAATACTTACCAATTTGTGTACAGACTGGTAATGGTTGGCTCACCATGACTATCTAAATGCTGGGTTTGCTGAAGCAGAACATTGTTAAACACTCGTGTAATGTCGATCTGTACATAATTTTCTATTGACTGGAGGACTGTCATATAGGCTCTTACACTGGTCAACAGCTCTGAAGGCTTTGCAATCTCTTGTGTTGCTTGATTATACATAGTCATTCCAACAATTGATCTTTTAGAAAGAAAAGGATTGGAAACAAATAAACTCATTTTCTTCGCAAAATTCAAGGCTTGAACATATGTAAATAAGTATTTTCAACAGTTTGCTTCTGAGGCAGTCTCTTATTTTAAAATAAATTCAAAATTGATACAGTAACAAGATTAAGTGGCAAAAAAATAAGCTCCAGTCCAACCACATGTGACAGAGAGGAGCTTAAAACAGTAAACAAACCCTAACAGACACTAACACTCTTTTAAGGAGTACTGCAAGCCTCTCAAAGAAATGCCACGTGAAGGTCTGAAAAATAATTATAAATTGAATATCTATTCTGCTCAGCTAACAAATTTCATTTCCTTTCAGAAAAGGAAAGCAGTCCTTCATAAATTCATAAACCTGAAGAGCTGACTTCTTAAAATGTCATGAAGTTATCTTCATTTTTATGCCACTTTATCTTACTGATGGAATGCTCCAGTGACCCAATACTGTGTCTTGAAGATTAAACTGATTAAGCCTTATACGCTGTTTGAAATATAAGATCAGTAATCTTTGGTATAAAATAGTAGGATAGCTGGCTGGTTTAATACAAAGTCCTCTCCAGAAGCTGCCATTTGCCTATTTCTGTAAAAAATTATGGGAAGATTAAGGTAAGAACAGACAGGAATATCAAACATCAACACTTTATTAAAAACAAAAAAAACCAACTGCACAGATTCTCAATTGGCTTTGTCAGATCTTGACTTCTGATTGTCAGACTTCCTTTCAGCAAGGCAGTGGACTCAAATCTTTGAAAACACTCCAGCACTGTGCAAAAGAATGGTGGGAATACATGTCTTCATTCATGTCTAAAAACAGCCATCACCAGCTCCTACAAAATACACATGATTGGGAAGGCAGGATCTGGCTGTTAAATATATTATATGGATTTCACAACAGGAATTGACTATTGTGTGTATCTGCACATGTAACTTGATAATCATTTAGTTGGGATTCCACTCACTGTCTTCACAATCCACCTTTAAAATCCAGTTTAATGCAGTAAGTACACAATATTTCCAACATAAACTAGCAAAGGCTTATCTTGTCTATCAATGCTTCCAACTCTACAGTATTTCTTACTTGGTGAAGCGGATTTCCAGGTGAGATGTCAAATATTCTCTTGGGGTAAACGTGTGCTCCCAAACCACCATGTTTGGTACATAATTGATTGAGAAGCAGAGCTCAGAAAGTGCAGTATGCAGTTTGTCCAGGCTTTAAGAACAGACAAGAAATAAAGAAAAATATTTAATGTCACATACATGGAAGGCACATAGTGAATGGATAATGCCTCAAAAGCAGGTACAAGTCTAAGTCTTCATTATCATGTTCTGGTTTGAGACACTTATCTAGCATGCATATTTAAAACCAAGAACACATCCTACAACTGCAATCTGCATTGCATACAGTGATGTGAGATTTATTTTTTTAATATATATAGATACATAGATATATGTATTTTTTACCCCCCCAAAAAAAGAATAGATGTTTAAGTGATTTTTCCCTAACTGAACTAAACAATACAAATAATGTTTCCTAGTAGACAGTAATAAAAACCTAAAATATTGGGGGAACAAATCTTAAATTAAGTTCTTTTCCATCAACTTCTCTAATCTTTACAGTTCTCTGCTGTTTGGTTGTTGCAACTGTAGCAAAACCACTTTCCCCCCTTCAGCAGTGCGTGAATTTAGGCACTCCCAATAACACACTTTCATTTTTTTAGCTTTCTTCCTCTTCATACTTTTATCACTCTACCATCCTGATCTCTCCTTACACCTATCTTATAGCCATTCCTACTCTATCATCTCTTACACCCCAAACTGTATTTATTAACCTTTCATCTTACCTATTCCAGGTGGGTTTTTTGGTTTTGCTATTGATTTATTGGTGCTCTCAGTTTTTCTACAGCCATTAACAAGGAAACCTTCCTCACTTGGTTCAGGTACTGGAGCCACAACTCCATGTCAGCCATCAGCCTTACAGCAGCAAGAAATTCCTGTCCAGCCTGTACTTAAGAGTGCTAAAGCAAGGTAGAACCAAAGATGCCACCCACTCCTTGGACTCACACCCATAGTTAACATGACTATTCAGGAAGCCCAGCTACAGCTGAGAGATTCTTTCTGCTCAGGAAACCAAACAGCCAAGGGGATAAATGCAAGTGACAAATATTCCTATTACCTATGTAACAAAATTCAGTCTCTATACAAGCCACAGAAGCATCACAAGCTCACAAACTGCAAAGCTGGTGAAACTCACAAGCAATTAAATTTATTCAAACAAATTAAGCAAGAAGCATTCAATATGTAAAACACATTTTGACTTGGGATTCAAGGTGAAAAGAACAGAAGCAGCAGCTTACTTTGTCACAACCAATCTGTTTTTCCTCATGCTTTCTACTCCTGGTTTTTCCCTTTCAGGTTCTCCTTTCTTTCCAGTCTGTTTTTTTGACTTCTTGTTCACTGCTTGACTGATGGTTTTGGCACAATGTTTTGGCAACAACTAGTAACCAAAAAGAAATAGCCCTTCCAAATTAAAATCTGATTTTTTTAGCACACTTCATCACACAAATAACACATTCTTCCTTTGACACAATTCTAGTATTAAAAATTCTTGCTCACATCACCTTCAATTTTATAAACAGAAAGTTTAACCAAAACACAGAGAAAAAACTGAACAGAAAACATCCAGAGCGTTGAATGGAGAAAATCTCAAGGGAGAACTAAAACAGACACAACCATACTCACCTGATCACTCAGTGTACATTGTTCTGTGCAAATGTCTGTGATAAGATTTCGAGCCTGTTTAGCCATTTCATCCAAGAACATGTTACACAAGGAAAGACTACGATCTCCAATATGATGTCGCTGTAAAAAAGGGAGAAAAGGAAGCAGGACTTTCAGTTTCCCATCAGTCCTACAGTACTGTAGAGAACAGTTCACTAATCATATAACTAGGATATGGGAAAAAATAAACTAATTAGTCCTCAATAATCTTGACTCCAGACTATTTTTTTCCTTTGAAAGCAATTTGAACCATGAAATTTTCAAAGTCACCATTAAAAATATCTTTTGTAAAAAGAGGAAAAAACTTTTTTGAAAAAGTGGGTTTTCGCATCTAATTTTGGACCAAATCTACCTTAATGTGTCCAATATTCCAAAGTGTCTTCATTAATATGTGCCAGTACTAAGTCTAGGGGGAAAAGAGTATGCAACTCACGCTATAGAGAAAACAGTGTCCTTCAGATCACTGAAAAAGTCAATAACAAAGCCCTGCTGCATTAATTTCTGGATTCTGTTCATTGATCACTGGATGTGCACAAGCACAGTCTCTGTCTTGCTGAAATCCTCCTTTCACCACTGATGTTCACTTTCTATCAGCCACACTATGACACACACACAGCACAGCAAAGATTATTTTTCCAAAATGATAATAGTTACCAAGGCATACAATTCAGATATTGAATTTCAAGTTCTGCTGGCTATGACAAAATGTGCTTGCTGCAGCTGAATGCACAGTAACTAGTGTCCAGTGGACTTTGGTTACTGATTCCTTACTGTTACTATAATTGTTCTCAATGATGTCACTTTGTCCTAAAGGGTGAAGTTTTTCCTAGAAACTTTTTAGTGCTTGTCTAGTATAAACAGCACTGGCAGCTATTTAAAGCAAAGCATACAAGCAAAATACCTATATAAATGTAAATTGTAATAAAATTTAGCAGAAAAGAATTTTATGTTTAAATAAGAAAATGCCACATTGTGTATATTACAATAAATCTTATTCAACTAATTGTTTCAGATGAGCACTGTTAGGAATGAAAACAACATTTTCATAATCACTCCATAAAAATGGCCAAGTTAACTCTCAAATTATTTCCAAAGTCAATGAACATACAGGAAACGTACTGAAGGATTTATGCCATTACAACAAAAATAGAAAGAATTTCCTCAGATTCAAACTGCTTCCTTTAACAGAGTCCATTTCTTCAAGGAACACTGTATTTTTAAATTCTAACTCAAACCAACAAGGTTTCCATTACCCAGTTCTGACCAAAGCAAATGCTTGCATTTTACTGTGTATCACCTATTTTTTTTCCTTAGTGAAGAAAACTGTAACAAGCCACACAGAACCCCCAACTTCCTATTTCCTTCTCCCAACTATGAATTTATTAAACCATTCAGCAGGAAAACTATTGCTCCTAAATTTTAACTGGCATATGAGATTTATTAATATTTAAACCTGAAAAGTCATCTTATTTTTTGTATCCTAGATAATCCCTCTTTAAAGCAAAGATCAAAATGCTTTCTCACTTCAGGAAAGGATTTAGAGATTTATGCACGAAGAGTCATGAAACAAGATATCTACTTGTTTTACCTCCATTTTTACATTTTTAGCACTCTCCTCCCTCAAATATTAAATTGCCATAACAAACACCTTCTTGCAACGTTCAGCTCTAGTTCACGCTACACTGAATAAGAGATGAAAATAACTAAAAATTACCTCTTCAGGGCACAGTTCATGGGTACAGCTCATAAAGTGAGTACAAAGCAGTGGGAATGCAATTGAGTATCTTGATTGAGAGGGAAGCTCCAAACACTGCTGAAACATCTTCTCAAAAGCACGACTATAAAAACTGAACAGAATTAATTGGTTATTAATCAGACATTTATAGGCAATATATGTATTTTTGCTGCAAATAAAGCTTATTTCACACAAACCAAATGTGACCATAAATGCATTTTGTATACCAAAAACTGCCCCATGCTTTCACCATTTTTGTTTGTTTTCTGCATTCACTTCTTATGCGTTTTATTTGCACATCTACTTTATATTAGTATTATTATCATAATCATATTTTTATTCTGATGTTTGCCACGTAGGGGCTGTAAAAAACTTGCACTTTTTGCCAAAAAGTATTAAGGAAAAATCTGCAAATGATTCCTGATCAATTATATGACTGCTTTGAGAATATCTCTGACAGATGTTTATAAATGCCTTTTTCAAACTAATTCTACAAGAAACTAGAAATTCCAATCAATTTTTCCACTGGCCTATCTTCCTACCAAGTGTGCTATTTAAAAATTATACTTGCAAGGAAAAATCAAACCATAAATAATAAAAAAGACTTGTACAGTCAGGTTAGTAGCATACCAAAAGATAGAAAGATCTGAGGTTTCAACCAACATCTCCACCAAAGAATCTACCATTTTTGTGTGGAAAATGATTGTGTTCATCATTTTTCCTAGTTCTCTATGGTCTGCAAGACCAAGCGAAGCTTTAGAAACGCTGGTGTAGGCCTGGAAAGACAAAACAATTTATATGTTATATCTGCAGCTGCTTTTTGTGCAAATTCCATTGCTGTTGCTCAATCCCAATGTGAAATACTGTTTGTGCTCTGAGTATTTAAAGACCATGCACGGATTCTTCTCTTTCCACCAGAGCTTCAAAAAAGCAAACTGCCTTTCAGTGAAGCTTCTAAATATCTACTGAATATGGCTAATTCACAGATATCCACTAATTCACAGATAAACTGCAGAACAAATGTATTGGCAAAACACAAACCTGAAAGCTCTCCCTTACCAGTGCAGGCACACTGAATCACACTCCACACACCCACCAAACAGCTCAGCCTCAACACATTCTATTTCTGAACTGTTACAAACACCCCAAGGGATGATCCGCAGAAAGTACCCAAAGCAGACAAAGTTATAGCAAAACACAGCAAATTATCTCTTAAAGTATTTGTTTGATTTTAAGAGAAGGTTATTTTTAGATAGCCTGTCACCCACTTCCAGTGTGAGAGGAATGTAGAACACTAGTAATCTATGAAATATTTTGGTTTAAAGTTAGTGAAATGTCATGCATATTTACCAATTCTTACCTGCAATCTAAACCAATCTAATCTCATTCCTCTGAAGTCAAATACCTCTCCATCCTCAACTGCATCAGGGAAAAATACAGAACAGAAAAACCTTAGAAAACAATAACAAATTCAGATATACTATATCAGATCTTCTAATAACCCCAAAGTAGTAAAGAATTATTTGGGTAATGAACCTCATGTTTTTACCCAAGAATTTTGATCAAGTACAGTTGCAGTAACAGGAATTACAATATCTAGATGAAAATATGTGTAATATGTTTTCTATATTAAAAGGTAGAATTACTACCCAATAATATTCCCTAGAAAAGGGACACACCACAAGAAGCAGATACAAGAATGAAAGAGAAACAAAGGAACAAATGCAGTTTAGCTCCTTCTACTGATTACGTGAAACAAAAGTGATGAAACTTTCAAAGGAATCTGCCAGTCTGTTACCAATTTTCCAAGATCATTTAAACTTACCTTGTTTCACACTTAGTGAAGTCATTGTGTTTACAAAAGAGGACATGATGATTGATTCATCCTCTGGGCACACTGAAAGATTCTAAAAGAAATGTTGTTGCTATTATTATTATTATTTTAAACTTGGTCCATGAAACAGTGTCAATATCCATGCCCCATTTATCAGCTGTACTCTGAAATGTTCAAAAACCTACAAGAGGTAACTTGATAGAATATTTCAAATAGTGCTATTTAATAGCTTTCACTTTTTAATTCATTGGTTGATGACAAATATCTAGAAAAGATGGCTTCCAAACCAACATCAGTTCAAAACAGGAAAATGTATTATGCTACATTTTCTGTCCTTTTTGCAAAGAAAACCTGGCTATGGCAGGTTGTAATAGGGCCTACGTCAGCATCACTTTACCTCCAAAAAACCCCCCTCAATTTTTTTTTAAAATTAAAAATTCAAATTTATTTTACTAAACATTCAAAATTTACAAAATGCAACATAAATCTTTTTTGTTTTAGCCACTAATAGGACCACACTTCTCTTAAGTAATGCAATGCAGAAGTTTCTCATAATTCCAACAATAACTGACATTGAAACCTAAAGGCTGAAAAAATCCAGAATTACCACTCAATCATTTGTCTAATCTGGTGCTTGATAACTGTTATGAATTAATGACAACTAAAATTCAAGCCCATTTTTTCCCCTCGTTTCAGTTTGGGCTCCATCTAGTGGGGTCACTAGGGAATAAAGCCAAATCACTTCAGAAAGTTTATAATTTCTTGATTGGGCTAAAAAAGAGAAGATTTCTACACTCCTTCAGTGACAGTACCTGTTACACTGTCTCTAAACATAACATAATATTACATTTATAATATTCATCTATGAATACTGGAGTGTATCAATTCATACCACTGACAATAGTATGAAGCTGTGTCAGGGGAGGTTTAGGTTGGGTATTAAGAAAAGGTTCCTCCATCAGAGGGTGGCTGGGCACTGAGCAGGATCCCCAGGGTTTGGGTCACAGCCCCAAGGTGCCAGAGCCCAAAGGAGCATTTGGACAATGCTCTCAGGCACAGGGTGGGATTGTTGGGGTGTTCTGGGTAGATGAGCCTTTGATGAGCCTTGTGGGTCCCTTCCAACTTGGGATATTCTGTGATTCTATACAGAAACCATAAGCACAACTCTAAATCCCGGAACTAAACAGTAAGTTAATTTTATTCCATAAAGTTAATCAAAATCCACAAGCTAGGATGCATTTTATGATGTCACTTTGGACAAAAAGCTCAAAAATGTTAAAATTTGCATTTGAAAACACAGAACCATGATGTTGCCATACCTGCACGAGCTCATTTAAGACAACTGCATCAAAGCCAGAGAGATACTGGACATAATATCTCTGCATCACTGGTCCATATTTTCTCACATGTGCCCTGAGCTCCTCCATGTAGAATATTAGCTCAGCTATATGCCTAGACAAAAAGACAAGGAAAAGCTTACAAACATCACTCAAAATATTAATTTCTATCAGTGGGATGCTTCTCAAGGGGATTTCCTCCTATACCTTGCTTTTAAAAGAACTATAAATAGCAGATTTCTGTATGAAAATATTTGTTAATGTTGTAAAAGGATAATTTAGGATAAAAAAGGATAATTACACAGATAATTTTCTCTGCAAGGTCAAACCCACTCAACAGGACATAAGTTAGCAGGATACCACCATGGTATACAAACCTCAAAGGTTTGTATAACTGTTCAGTTCTTTTTCTGAATAAGACACCCTTCTGTACAGCTCAATTTGAAAAAAAAAATGTTTTTCTCAAAAAGTGGTTAAACTTGAAAAATACAAATTTAATAACTGCTTTTCTGTTCTGTTTTTTTTTTTTTTTTCCCCAAGCCATGACAATGGTTAAATACTTGCACAGATTGTTTCAGAGAGACTCTGGAACCTCCATATTTCCTCAGCACCTAAATCCAGTGGAGAGAATCCAAGATTTTCCCACTCCAGCTCTAGAAAAGGCCTTGTGATTGTTACTCGTTTAAATTCCTGCAATCTTTCATTCAACCTTGTGTCCAATAACCTTGAGAAGTCTCCTGCCTATCCACACTTGTAAGATCTTGTAATTCTCATTTTTATTTTATTTTATGTATTTCTCATTTTTACCATCTTTTTATGGTGACACTAATGTTGTATTACATAAGTAAAGCTTAGCTGATTNTTATGGTGACACTAATGCTGTATTACATAACTAAACCTTAGCTGATTTAAAAGACAGTTTTGCTACAAGAGGCATTCCACAAATCAACAAATAAAGCTTTTGAAAGTTTTCTTGACTCCTTCATTGATTTGATCAATGCAAAATCAGTGAAGACACAAGAAAAAGCTTTATTTTTGCCTATCCAAAGTTAAAAAAACAAAACTTATATAAAATATTTTTATTTTATAAATGAATTTTCACTGATATGCTCCAATTTCTAGGACAGTTTTCTGTTTTGATGGGACACTTAATATTCCCAAGTAAAAATTTTCTAAACATTCCCAGCTGCTCCATGTAGCCAACTTTTTCTGAGGTTCCATTGCCTTCAAATTTATTTCATCTGTGAAATTCTAGTATTGAAGGTATTGCATTAAAAATGAACATACTTATCTATGAAATCATCTGCACTCTTCTTTGGCATATTATCTGCATGACGAAGAAGCCAAATGATTTCATCACGAGCAAAGGATAATGCCATAAATACAAAAAGTGCCTGAAAAAGAAAAAATTATTGACAAGCTTATCAGTATACACAACAGCTGAATAGTCTGTGCACTCAAGAGGCAACTAGTCTCTAAAACTCAAGAATTTAAAAAACTAAGTCGGTTTTCTCAGAGTGAAGTGAGGAGTTTTTCCTCCCACAAAAAGAAAATAAATATTGGATTTATCATTGAGAAACACATTGGTTTTTGCACAAATGAAAGGATAAAAGGTGTCATTACCTTGGGACCCAAGAGGCCTGGCTGATCAGACAAGACAGTGGCCAGTTCTTTGAGTGCAGAACGTAAAAACTTGCGTCTCTCTCTATGCATTGAACCGCTGCATCAAAAGAAAATGCATTATCCACTGTGCTGGCTACAGAATACTTCATTTTCAAAAGCATTTAAGACCAAGCATAGGCAGATTATATCAACTTCAAAAGTTCAGAGTTTTGAAGAACGTGGTTCAAAAAATTGGCATCCTCATCGCCAACACCGTATATTCTTGAAGCATCAATAAATTTAAACCCCAAGTTCTTTGCCCCCTCTCTGTGATGTGCATTTGTCTACATTAAAACGTTTCTATTTAATCTGCATTCACATTTTGTAATCAGATAAAACGTAACTAATGAATAAACTCAATGCTTCCATCCTGATAATTTGAAAAATAATCTAAAACTTGGGAAGTTAAATCAGTAATGACATTAAGCAAGACCAGATTTAAAAGAACAATCAGTAAAAGATCACACTTGAAAATGCATGACTAATTCAGCATTTGGCAAATCTTTATAATTTTAAGAAAACCAATCCTAAGATCTGTCAGAAAAATCTTTTAAGACACTTACGCATGTGAGACAGCAGCTTCTTTGCACTCTCTGATGTCATTGATACGCTTGTTGTAGCTGCGAGTAAAAACCAATCAGATGTGGTGTAAGAATCAGTAACACATTTTAGAAAGAGCTGAGTGGGACTTCAGAGGAGCTACAATGTTACAGCAAGGACACAGCAGTAAATGCACATCAGCTCCTGAGCAAAGCTAAATGCCAAAACTGGATACCCAAACCAAAAATTCTTTCTACTGAAGTGCTGCTGCTGTTTGCTGGTAGAAGTCTCGACTTTGTTTCTGAGTTTTCATATAACATACTGCAGAAACAGTGGCAGCAAGATGCAATTTTTCAAGCAAACTCCACATTCCTAATATCATCTCCCTTCAGTAAATCAAGATTTGTGGGTGAGATCATTAACCTTAGAGACTTGCCATTTTAGAGACTGATTCACCAGGCTGAGATAAAAAAAGGTGTGGTGGTTATGAAATCAGGCCCTTAAAACTCATTCATTAAAGAAACAGTCTAGATACTGAGCAAAAATATTTGTGTACTTAAGCAGAACTTGTCTAAAGCAGAAGTAATAGGTTTGAAACAGTTCTTCAAGAAATATGGTGTTTTTAACAGAGATTCTGAAAGGAGAACAAAAACTTACCCTCTTATGTTTACAAACAAATCTTCTGCAGCTTTGTGAATATGAAACACTTCGTCTCGAAACAGAGCCAAGCAAGAGCTGCTTTGAAGTGCAAGTTTCCAAAGATTCAAAGCTGTAGCATCACTATTTAGGATTCCATGGCACAAAATAAATCCAACTTCAAAAGTTCACATTGATTGATGTATGTCACAAATCAGATGCACAAACACAGTAAGAGAACAGTGAGATGATTATGTATTTTGTCTTAAATAGTTTGCATAGATCATTAATAAACTCTTTAATGGATAACATTTTCTAATATATAAAAAAAATACCTCCCCATTTCTAATGGAGGTATTTTTGCAATATTTTTGTATAATTTATTACTTTATGTTGACACTACTTGACTATTTTCATCAGAATTACTGGAACCCTCACTTCCAGTCAAAGTCTGGAACAAACTGATGACACACTTTATTCCAGCAGCACATGCTGAATTCTAGCTTCACTGCATGTTAGTATAAATGAAACTTAATCAAATTGTCCAGAATCTTATTTGAATACAACAGCTATTTTACAGTACAGAAAGCAAGTAGTCTTTTAAATGTTAACCAATTTTTTTAATACAACCATGAGCCGTTTCAGAATATTTTACTCACAAATGATCCATTTTTCCATTGCATCCAGAGACAGGTATTCACACGGCATCTGTTAAAAAACCAGTAATTTGTAGCACACTAATTATAAGTACTTCTTAGCAAAAAGGGACAAACAAAGCCTTAAATGCTAATGAATCTTAGAAGGCTGCTGACCACTAACACTTCAGAAACTGAAGGTTAGAATATTAAGCGAGCTTCCATACACTCCCATCCCTTGAACAAATTTTGATAAATACTTGTTTTCAATAAACATTGTAGTTAACAATATTTAAGAATTAAAAGCTTTTGATGGATACTTATCATGATTTGACAGCTATTAAAGCTTCAATTTTTTTCAGAAAGATAACCATTCATATCACAACTTCAGCAGCAAGTGCAAGCACAAATTTTAAAGGAAGGACCAGTTTGATTTCCAGTCTCCTGGCTCACAAACACCTGAGAGGGTACACAGGATTCCTTCCCTCTATGAATGCAGAAGTTAACATTGGTTCCCTTCATCTTCTAGTCAACAAATTACTGAAACTGAAGGCATGAGTTAACGTAACAGAAACTTTACTTAATCAGAGAAAACTTCCCCTGTGCTAATCAGTGTATTTAGTTCTCTGATTAAAAGTCACATAGAGGTACTCCAACAACTATTTTACAAAAAACCTTACTTAGCTCTATCACAGAATGTAAATTAAAAGATCATACTGTGTCAGACTGTGCAGGATTAAGCATTGTACTGGGGGCACTGATGAGGCTCAGTAGTTGTGCATTTCTCCACTGGTCAGCTGAGAGATTTCGTCGAGGATAGACCATCTGGAGTGAAATCAGAGCATCTGAAAGGGACTAGAAAACAGGCTAATGATTAGTTTGAATGGTTACTACTATTGTATCAGTAGAGCTGTTTCCTCAGCATTGTTACTAACAGTCATCAAAACATTTTAGTGAACTGGTTTTGAAATTAAACCTAAGGTTAAACCCCATTCCATGTAGTTTATTCCACACATAAAAGACTACCCCAGGCTAGAGGAAGGATGAAAAGAAGCAAGAGAGTTTGATTTCTATTATTTTTAGTTAGAGCTACAAAGTCCTGAGTTCAGAATTAGAGGACATGGAAAAAACCAATAAGGCACAAAAGCCCTCTCATACAACTGGAAGTTGTTCATTATTTATTCAAGCATCCCAGTTTTTCTGTTACTCTCCTCCCTGCCACTTCCTTTAGTATGTCTTTTCCTCTAGTAGCAAACCATAATTGTTTAGAGCAGATAGGGTCTGCAGGAATATCTTTGTAGCAAATTAAGCTTATCTGGGCAAGTGTACTCTAAGTCTTTTCCCTGACTTTTATACCAATACTGGTGTTTAATGAATCCTCAAGGAGTCAGACGTGAGCAGTGTGAGAGCAGAGAAGGTCACTCAGGCAAAAAAACCAAAGTCATCTGCCAAAGCTAATGTAAAGGACTAAACAACTGTTCAGTTTGCTGCAAAGCAGTGGGATTACAGAATGACAACTCAAGTGTGCAATTCCATGAGAGTGCAGCCTAAGAATATGTTTCTGTAGTATGACACCTGAAAAGATCCCTGACCCCAATTAATACTTCTAGCACAGAATAAGCACAAGAGCAAAAATCAGGCTGAAAGACATCTTTACAAATGTTTCAATGGAAAGGACTGATCCACTGTTAAATACAAGACCATAAACAAAGACAACACTGAGAAGTAAAGTATCTTTGCTAAAATGCATACCAGAAAAGATTACTTGTAAATGAGACTCTTAGCTAAGTCAGTCTCAACAGGACAGGAATCGTGGAGAGAAAAGTGTAACAACAATAAGATTAGAGACAAGTTATAGAAGTATTGGAAACTATTTCACTTCAGAGTAGTTAGGAAAGTAGCTGGAAAACTCTGAACTTCTAGTGACAATCCTGAAAAGTTTAAGGAAGTCAAGAAAAATCTCAAGAAAACTAGAGAAGGAAAACACAACTAGTACCTTAACTTCAAAATAGGTAAAGAAAAACCCAAACCTTAAGAACTTTCGGTAATAACTTAGAATTTAACTTAAGCTACTGCCAAAGATTCCAAAGTAAGTTGTAATTGTTAGGCAATTAATTTGCAAGCACCTAGAAAGTAACATCTTTATAACAGTTGATCAGTCCTGACCAGAGAGATCTAGTTTCCTTTGACAGAATAGCAAATCTAGTGAACAAATGGGAAGTGATAGAACAGGATATACTTTGACATTGGTGAGCTTCCCTAACTTTTCCAAGGTATTCTTACATGAAAATACAGCCTAGATAAAACATCACAGCCTGCAGCACAACCAATTGTGTAAGAACAGAAATTTAGAAACATCTGTACAGAAAGGACTAAAGGAATGGAGCTCCTTTAACTCAGTGAAGGCAACTCAGCAGAGTGTCAGCTTTTGAGTACAGGGGCTACTGTTAAAGTGGTGATCTCCAGGATTCCCAGTTTAAGGAGAATCCAAAGCAAAACTCCTCAGGTTACAAAATGGAAAATCATATTCATCTAGGACAGCAATCCTGCAAACCAACCAACTTCACAGAAACATTGTGAATCTCTTTCATTTCAAGCTACAAGCCTATAAAAAGCACACAAGTAGCTATTAGCAGATGATCCACAACTCATTTTTAATTAATTTCTAAGCCTTAGTGAATAAAATGGCACCTTACTAATGGGTCTTATCATTCCTGTATTTCTGCAGGTTGTGCTTTTTAATAGGGTATCAATCCCCAGCCCTAGTCATTCAATGCAAGCAGAAATCTCATGTAAAATTTATACCAAATGGCCTTAGATAAAACAAACTCCTGCATATTTACTTTTTATCTCTGTCTCTCCCAATTAAGGTTACTGCATGCCTGTGAAAAGTAGTTACATACTTTACTGTGAGGTACAAATTCCTCCATCATTTTCTTTAAAGGATTTTCATAATCCACAATCATCTGGCCAAGGCGTGGATATTCTCTGTCACTAAAAGCAACAACAAACAATTCACTGAGGTGCAGCTGTTACTATCATTAACATTATATACATCTTTTTACCCACTAAATTTTTTACCTTGCTCCATGTGTCATTTCATGGGCATAGTTATACAATCCAATGATGGCCTTCCTTTCCTCAATTCGGGACAGCAGTATCATTAGAGTTGTGTAGGTTATAATCAAATCTAGGTAGTTCTTTGTTAAATCAAAGTTTACAGTCTAGAAAGGAAAATCAGTAAATTATCATTTAAACACTTTTAGAAACAAGCACAAAACAATAAAATATTTTTCCTCTACAATTTCCACTGATTTTCAGCATATTTTAAATACAACAGGCTGTCTTTTGAACAAGTTCTTGTTCTGGTGGCATACGACTCTGTATAACCTTAATTTATTCATTCAGACCCCCAGAACTGTTTGCACTCATGAAAGCAAAGCATCCAAATAAATCCTTCCAGGCTTAAGTGTCACAGATTACCTGACAGATAGGAAAACTTTCTTGTTACTAAGCAGTCAGCAGAGCTGTGCCTATGAACTGTATTTTAATAAGACCCTAATGTAAAAGATTAGCACATATTCCACCAGCCTTGTAAAATCATTCCACAGAACACATACCTGTTCCTTTTTCCTATTATGAATCTAAGTTGGCCAAAGTTAGAATAATGACAAAACTAACAAGGTGACATTCAGAACATTAAGAAAGTTGAAACCAAGAGGAAAAGGTGTTGGAGGATTTCTTTTGGGGTTTGGGGGACTTTTTTCCTATGTTTGCTTGTTGGGGTTTTTTGCTTCATTTTTTGGGTTCTTGTTTGTTTTGGGGGGGAGGGGGAAGGTGGTGGTTTTCTTTTAAATATAAGACTTCTAGATGCTTTTGTAGTTGCTTTAGTCAACCCCAAAAGTGACTTCCTCACGTAGCTTAGGTGGACACAAGTAATAGTCTTGTGTCTCTTACAAGGTGTAAGCATACAGATGACTAGGAATTAACTTGCAGATGCAATAAATCAAAAATTACTGAAAAATTTCTATGTCTGGTAACAATACTGTTACTACGGCCCATAAGAAGCCTACTGAGAAAGTTCTGTCTCTCTATTATAGAAGTCAGAAATCTGAACCCTACATTGTTTTTATTTCTCTTGCATTTGTAACTTGAGATGTGATGTTTCTTGGACTAACAAAAGCAAGTTCTCCCTACAGGACTCTGAATAGAAACATTTTTGAAAGGTTAAACCCAGAAACTTACAATATCAAAGAAGACTTGGCAAACATCAATAGTGTTTAGCAGTTCACAGACATGGTCCTTGAAAAACAAAAGAGTAACTTTAGTTTAAAAAGATACAATTAAATCACATTACCACAAGTTGTGATGGAGCTTCATTTTTTTTTTAATTTGAAGAACAGAGCTTCAAGTTCAGTATTTCATTACACAGTGTTATTTCATAAATAAAACTACAGAAACTTAATGTGACAGAACAATTTACACATTTGTAATACCTTACCTTAAATTCCATAACATCAACGAAGGTGAAGTAGTATAATGCCAGGTTCTTCAAAATCTCTGATTTTTCTTTCTGGAGCTGAGCGAGCTGTTGCTAAAAGAGAAACATAAACATGCACACTGTTCTTAGAATATCTTGAGCAGACTGCTGAAAAGTAATACCTGTGAAGCTCAGAGTAACCACCAGGCTATGCAAAGAAGCTGTAACATGGTTTTCTAAGACTGAGGTTCTGTGTGTGTCAAATACACATAGAGTTCTCAGCACTGATCATTTTAACAGCTGCCAACTACATTTTGAAGATAAAAGTGACATTAGTACACATTAGTACCAGAGTCATATTGTTTAGCTCAGCTAGAGATGGAAAATGGCAGTTAGGAAAAGCGTTACGTTATCATACGTATAATTTGCAAAAGCAGAACAGTAAATGAGCACAAATCAGTATGCCAAAACCAAAATAATTATGTTACTTGAGGTGGAAGAAAATAAGGTGGCAGGTTACAAACTTTACTACAGAAAAACATTATGCTTTTAAATTCTGAACTTACCAAAAAGAATATCCAGGCAAAGCCACGTTAAGCATGCAAAATAAAATGTAGATACAAACATAAAATACAGTAACGGTTCTTTGACCAGTTCCATATAAACACAATAATACATTCAAACAAAAGCAACAAAATAAAGAAACATAAAAGAAGCAAAACACTAGCATTAGACACTGGTGGATAAAATGGAAGAGGCAAACGTGAATACAAAGGTAAAATAATTCACATGGATATAATTTTTTATATATTTTAAACAGACAATGAAATATCATTTATTTTTAAAGATTTTCTGAAGGAAGCAGATTGATCACTTAGACAACTAAGAACACAAAAAAGCAGCTGTTAGTGAACAGCCATTCTGTTTATCTATGTATGACAGTCTCACAGCACTGCAAGTATCCAGATTATAACTGGCAATATCCAGTGACAAATTACGTCTCCTTCCTGATACAGGAACTGAAATGAGTTAAAGCAGTCACAATAGGAACAAGTGCCCTCCAAAAATCCGCAAGATTTTAAATTAAAGATGATCAAGTTAAATAACATTTTTTTCTCAACAAGAGCAATCAATTATAAGACAGATTTAAAAGTTGCTTCAAATTTATTAGCTTATTTTCATGGTACGTTAGAATGAGTATGCTTCTTCAGCTCACTCTCTTTTATAAAGCTGTTCTCTGTATTCCCAGTTTTTTGTAAAGCATCAAAATTCCCCTAAATTAGTAAGAAAACTGCCTGCATCACAACTAGGTATCATATGTAAAATAAGTTTTGCTTCTCTCCTCTGAATTTTTAGAGATGATGATGACTTTTTAGAAGTCTTGAGCCATAACACTTTCATTATTGCCAATGAAGACAGGAATAGACAGTTATGAGCAAATCAGAATGGCTACATTATAAAATACTCCTGCCTACTCTTAAACCATTATAAAGGATTGGACTTTGAATGCCTGCCTATGTATTATTTAAGTCTCTTCCACCTAAATAGGCATCAGCCGAGGTTTAATTAAAAGAGGTGCAAGTACATCTGTTTGTTTTGTAACTTGTCCTGATAAACCTCATGCACCAGGAAACAGATTATTTCCATTTAATCTGCTCCTGTACAAAAACCTGTTTTCAGATCCCATGACTTATATTTTAATCCTCAGCATGAGGATTAAAGCTATACCTTTTCAATGCACAGCTTTAATTTCAACAGCCTGGAGCTCAGAAAATGAAGCATGCAGCATCATCACACACAGACTCCAGAGCTCCAGGATGTCTGTGCAGCTCCAGAACACCTTCAGACCAGTCTGTGCCTACACTTGGAACCACTCCAGAGGAAAGTCTGCTTTGCACTTTCAGGACTGCTTCATCAGTCAACAGTTCTTACACAATGAAAATTCAGTTAAGATGTGTGGTTTTAATTTTGCACCCTGGCCCCAGCACTTCAAGCATTTCTTGCCAGTTTGTAGAAGACTAAGCAGAAACAGGGCTTTTTTTTTTTTTTTTCTGTGCAACTAATATAAGTGTGAACCAGATGAATCTGAAAAGTCCTTTCAAGCATTTTCAGGAAGAGACAACAGGGTGTGATTAACAAGTAAGATTCTTTCTGGTGCAGAGAAAAAACAAAACCAGAACTCACTACCACTGTACACATGCCTTAACAACATTTTCTGCACTGCAATCCTAACTCACAGTAAGCAAGGTGCAATGCTGCAATGCTAAAGGAAACTCTTGAGATTATAGGTTGCTGTAATAATACACCTATTTTTGGTAGAACAAACAGCAACTGAATGCCCACTCCTGCAGGACACCACAATTTCAAGCCACAATATGTGAAATGGGGAGATATGGCAAAAAGGGAGATGGTGCTGGGAGCTATAATCACAAAAGAAATAACAGATTTTCAGAAATTCTGGGAAGCTGTACAGAGTATAAGGAGGTGTTTGCCACACTCAGCTAAGGATTATAGAATCACTGCTGTGCATTCTTACCTTGTTACCTACATTCCCAGAAATATTTACATTTAAGTAATGCTAAAACTTTCCTAGAGAGTTAAGATGATAATTCTTTGAACACTGAGTGTTGAAGGGGTGAGTAAACTTATAGTACCGAAATAAAATAACATATAAACTGTTATATCAGTATGGGGTAAATAGTTGAATTTATAGAGCACAGCTTGACCAGTGATGTTTAGAAGAACAGCTTACAAGCATGCAGTGTCTTGGATGTTTATTTGCTTTTTTATCATTCAAGAATGTGGGTGTAACCTTTTGCACAACCACAGCATTAAAACTTTCCATTACTAATTTTCTAACATCTGTTTAGAAGTTGCTGGTGTTATATTGATTTGTATTTGGTTTGAGGCTTTTTTCCTTAGCCTGCAATTCATCATTTAAAGTTTTCAATAACCAACAATAGTAGGTATATCCTAAAATAGGATATACTGAAGAAATAATTCTTTAAACATCAAAAGATTATTTCTGCTATAGCTGACTATGCCTTGTAGACTGGTTAGCTGTAAGTGGTTTATTTATTCTTAGAGAATTTCAAGTACAAATTATACCAACAGTATTTTTGTTGAATGAGGTGAATTAGATTTAAGACCTATGAAAACCTGTAGAAAATTCAGCATAATATGCAAAATCAAAAAAACTCTCAAATAATTAATCAGAGATTATTTCTTTTGTCTATTAACAAAGTACCACATCTCTGATCATGTTTGAATATTATTTATAAATAAGAAAGAGTGAAGCTAACACTTTGTGAATGTATTACCTACAGGAGAAGGAACTGATCTTTAATTTGTGCCTTTCCTTCTTTGTATTAAATCCCAAAGACCGTTACACAGTCAATTATGTAAACAGAGAAAGTACATTAAAAGAAGCAAAAAAAAAAAAAAAATTGGAAAGTACAAGACAGCCTTACTTAAAGATTATATGAAACAATGGCTCAGACAGGGAGAAATGATGCAACCCTGATACACAAATCATATAAATAAATACCAATTTAATGCAATGGCTCACGAAAAGTATGAGACAATTGGAGGAGGTTCTTCAGAGAGTCTTATGTGTGTAAAAACAAAGGGTACTCTTAGTTCTGCAATTTTTTATCATGTTTATTTGACTGCTAGCAGCAGTATGTGAATAAATGTCTTATTTCATGATCTGGAAATAGACAGTAGGAAGGTGAATTATCTGCTTCTTATATCAGTGTGATATTTTTCCTGCAAGTCTGATCATTTAACACTTGTATTTGTTTTCTACAAACCAACACTATAGATATTACCATGTCCTCAGCAAAAATACCATCCACTCAATCTTACCAGCTGGAATATAAATCCCAAAAAGCAGTATTATAAATTCTGACTGCTAAATTTCTGGACAGAGAGGTAAATCATCACTGCCAGTATTCTTACTGTCATTTGTTATACTCACTATGCTTGTCAGCTATAGAGTCTTCTAGATGAACATTTGAAAACTCAATTAATTTGAACAAAGTTCTGTGTCTACAAAATCCATAGCAGAACACCAGGGAAAGATAGAAGCATTTAATAAAATGAAAAAAATTAGTTTTAAATTCTGTAAATTAACTCTAGAATGATGAATGTGTCCTTGGTTTCCTTAGTTCCAATTAAAAGCAGTTTCTGAAGTACTGTGCTGCATATAAAAAGATAAAATAGAATATTAAACGTGTTTACTAACTAATGTATGTCCACAACAAGATCTATTTTAGTTTGTTTTCAAGTTTCTAGCACTAAGTTAACTGTTTTGAAAAGGAAATAGACACCTGTGATGCTCCATAACAGTTACCATTCCCAGGGAATTAATAATGGCAGACAACTAGAGCAGGGATGCTTCTCTTTAAAAATTTATTTACCTCTCTGTAAAAAAGAGTTTCCCCATTCTCACCCTCATTTACAATTTTTGCAATATTTTTACAATTTATTTTACAAAAAATACAATTTTTTGAATACCATCTCGGGGTGGGGGAGGTTTGTTTTCTTGGTTTTTAAGGGCCAAGTTCTTAAATTGTCAATCACTAAAGCAAAGAGAGTTTTAGTGGATGAAGGAAAGGGTAAAGGGTAAACACTCTTCTGCAGGTATAGCAGACACTATGAAACAACAAGAAAGCAAGATTGATTTGCCTTGGCAAGTGACTTGTATGGACTTACATGTCTTACAGCAGCGTTCCACAATGATTTATTACAAATAATGATAAAATAGTATAATATTTGGATGCTATTCCATCTTAAATTCAGGCCCAGTCAAAGTTCAAACCAAGAAAATAAACTTAGTAGCTGACAGCACTTACTATTTTGAAAAAATACGTTACAGTATGAGAATTCTGTTTGGTGAAACATTCTGAAGAGATTTCAGGATTTCACATGACCTCTTAGAATTGTTATGAAAAAAATGCTCACTCATAAATGACTGTTAGACTGAAAAACTTTGTATACTATATTTTGTTATACAGGAAATATCATTTTAAGTCAGTCTTACACCTGTAACAACTGAAGATATCAGACAGGCTACTGCATACAAAACCAGAACAGTAACTAAGGTAGTATCAGACCAAGGCATTAGCTGAGCAATTTCAATTCTGAATGATTTTTTAGTAAAAATGTAGATAAAATCTTACTACTTGTAGATATTTTGCATTTTCTTGTGAGGTAAATTATCATTAGTATATTCTATTCTCAAGCATAAAACATCTTAACTATTCACACAAAGCTGAACAGAGAAGAGCTGCTCATCATCTGACTTCACTCATGCAGGGGGAACTTCCATAACCTAAACTACTGACTCAGTGACTTCTGGAAAATTTCTCTCTTTTGCAGTCCTTTACCACTGTAAGCTCCCTGAGCAAAAACAAGGAGCTGTGCATGGCACTCCCTTACCTGGAAAAGGTTTTAATCTTCATGGAAAAGGCCAGTGAAGTTTTTTGGTGGGATTTGGGGAGTTGGGGGTTTTTTGCTTAAGCAAGCGGGAAATTATCTGCAAAGTCAAGTCTCCCATGCAAGAGATCTAACACCCTAGAAAGGTGGAGAAAAATACTAACATTTACTGAATATGGGGATACTTTTAAGTTAGGCTTAAGAAAACAGCTGTGATAGCTTTAATGGCCATACAATTTCCTCAAAACTAAATGATTTGTGAAAAGGGATTACCAATGCATAAGGCAGCAGAGCTGAGACCCCAAAGTTATTTTTTTAGAGACGACAGTTTGTAAATTATCCTCACTAGTGCTATGAAAATTACAGTACTAAATGCTTCATTAGAAAGAAGCAAACAAATTACATTTTCCTTGATGTACAGTACCACTTGCAGGGGCCAAAAGAAAATACTTTGAAAATTTGTATTAAGTGTTTTGGAAAACACTAATTACTAGAAGCACCCATCACAAATTAAAAATCAAGACTGGTTATAACGTGTGGGTTTTATATTTTTTTAATAGAAGAAATCATTTAATAAAAGTATGCATAAAGGACTTCTAATAAGCTTTAGCCAAGGAGGTTCAGACACTCTGTGTCCACAACACCTCTCCCACATCCATCTAATTTGTAACCAGCTCCTCCTGAAGTGAAACTGTCAAAGACAGGAGGCAAACCAAATACAAACACACAGGGATCTAAAAGGGAAAAGGCAAAAATTCAAAAAGTAAAGTGAACTAATTCAAAACTATAGATCCTAACCCTGGTAGACTGGAAATGCTCACACTGCTTGTCCTCTGATCTCAAGTGATCTTATTTCCAGTCCCCATGGACATAATACAGCAGAAAATAGGTCAATAGAAAACACTAATTGATATGAACAATACTGAGAATATATCTACTATATGATGAAGACTAGCATTATCTGGAAAACTGATCTTTCCCTCACTAACCATACAATTAGAAACTTCAAAGTGATGGTTCACTGGTCTGCTTTGTGCTAAGTAATAACTGAAACTCAATTTTTCCAAGAGACATGTAAAAATGTAAGTTTTTCTACAAGGAAATTGCTGAGGAACAAACCAAGAAAAACATGTTCAAGAAGGATGGCAGATAATCTCACTCCTTGTCATATGTGATGTTTGGGAAAGCAGAAGGGGGATATAACTTCATCACACAAAAACATGGAGCTTTACCTGTGCAGGCAGCAGATTTATCAAATTCTACTCACAATCTAAAGAAAAATTCTGCCCTTTTTCTCTGCATCTCCAGTTCCCCATTGTGAAGTATTTTATTCTGGTTTTAAAAGGCATTAAGTATTAGCATTGACTGAGAACAGAGCAACTTTTAGGTCCTACAATTTTTTTTGAGTTCCGTATGCTCTCTTTTGATTTCTCTGTGACAAGAACCTGACCTGTACATCCCTATAAGAGGATGAAGTCTAAACAGCCATCAGAAAAATCAGGTTGCTTCTGCATCCCTTACTTTGGAACTTTTCTTCTGAAGCTAGGCCAGGAAATTCACTAAAAATAAATGCCACTCTGAGTCAATACAAGCATATAATCAGACCACAGACCTGACCAAGAACAATGGTGCTATGAAGTTCTTGGAAGCCATCTGCAGCTTAGGAGGCTTTTTCAAAACAAAGCTTTAGTCAACTTAAAATAATTATAAATAGTAAAGCTCCTTCAAACATAGAAGACACTTTCCATTCAAACAGGACTCTATCTATCTATCTATCTATCTTGTTTATTTCTCACTTTCCTAATCCTTCAAGTTTTTGCTTATATATATTCCTTCCTTTGCAGGTTCTTTCATACAGTGGGCAGCAATACCACCCTGGTGGCCTATTTCATTAACAGTTTAAGGCCTGGTCTTCAAACTGCACCATTTCAAGGTTATGTGATTCACAATGGTTATTGGAAAAGAAAAGGCAAGTGTAAAACATCACAGGGACTGCCCTCCAGCAATGGGAGAGAGTGTTATGAACTGATGAGGAGCAGAGTTATCTATAATTAATCCTTTGGAAGATGAACTATTCCATTTAATTTCCAGCCTGGTCAGCAAGGTTCATCAGGCACTTCACTGTTTGAACTGCCCACAAACTTTCACCCTCAGAACAATACTGAAAATCAGCAACTGCCAGACATTGCTCTGATGACTCAGCACGTCAAACACTGAAGGAGGAACAAAACCAGGAACTCTATTTTCCATGGATAAAGATGTAAAAGATATCAAAAGCAAATATAACATAATTACTTGTTTCAACAGAATGAAAATTCATGCTTTTCAAGATCATCTGATTACAGCAAACATTGCTCATACTCTTCAATAAAATGTGTCGCTCATTTCTAAGACACAAAACTCTGTAGATGACAATACCTGAGAAAAAACAGCTAAAATAGGTAAAAAAGCCCCCCAAACAGCTGGCACTACCTATTCTCTAAAATTGAATGCATGCCTGCTCAGCACCATCACCTACTGACATGTTAAAAGCAAAAGTACACAGTGCTAGGCAGTGGCAACTGCTGCACTCAAACATAGAAAATCCAAAACCCAAAACTCCTTCCTGAAAGGGTGTCCTACAATTTTCACTGCAAGAAGGAAACACAACTTATGATTTCTAGCTATTTCCACTGCAGTAGTACTTTGTGATATTTCTTTAATCAATGTGCCTCTGTTCCACTTAGCTTCTTGCCCTTTTAAATCTCTGATCACCCTTTTCTTTTTTTGGGAGTTACAACATTCTATGGGAAATATCTGTAACTAACTAAGTGAAATGCCATCAGCTCTGATTGCAGGACAGAAACCTCAGCTGCCTACTGCTAGAGCTCAAAATCCTTCTTTAACTTGTGTTCATAATTATGAAGGGTAGGCTTTTGTCACCTCAGCTTAATAAACATAGGCCTGGCTGGCTCATGGTGAATAAATACACGGCCATGACAAAACATCTTGAGTGTGTCCTATTTTAGAAACTGTGATTGTCAAAATATAGCAAGTTTCCTTTGATCTCTTTCCATAAACTTCACAGCACCAAATCCTTAAATATCCATCATTAGTTAAGCTTCAAATTCATAATCAACAACTGGAAGACATTTAAACATACATGCAAGTGCAGTAAGTAAAATTCTATGTACATTATCTTTTAATAGTTGATCTGCCACCCAAGCTTAGAGAATATGGAAGCATTTACCAAACATGGTTTAATGAATTTACCATTTTTACATAAATTTGAGAAAGAATTTCTGTATTTGTTACTAACACAATCAAATTCAATACAAAGATGAGTAATATTAAAGAGTACAAAGCATGCACAAGTTTTAAAATGAAAAAGCACATTGTTAATGAAATTGTTTCCTTAAGGTAAAGATTTTTCCTGGTTTCTTTGTGTTTTTTCCCCATTGGTGTTATTGGAGACATTACATACAAATTGGAGATGGCAATGTAAAAGAATTGCAGACTAAATTTATTATTTAAATTTACAAATTATTGTAAAATAATTATTCTCACTGCTATCAGCACTACCATTCTGCAGAAACCTGAATGCTTAAAGCAAGGCTAAAGCTCCCAAGCACACAGGCATGTACTTGCATCCAGGGAACATGCAAACCCAACATCTACCTCCACTTTCCACCTTTGAAAAGAAATATAAGCTGGTAAAACAAACATCTTAAGGGCCCTTGTCTTTCAGATTGAAACAGTGAAACAAGTGTACAGCACCTGCCCAAATGCCTGCCTCTAGCCTAATAATTACCTAAAAGAAAGGCTTCAAAGTCAAATTCAGCAATACTGAGTCACTCAAAAGTAAAACATATTTACTTCTGCAACTGAACTCATTATATTAGGAGGAAACAATTGTATTTTTATATTTTTGTACTTCACAATGTTTCTCCTTATGTACTAAAGCATTCTTTATTCCCACAGGGACTGACTCCATAGGCAAGGGTACCTGTAAAGTACAAACACTTCTTCCCACCTTGCAGCCAGGTGTTTTTTACTGATCTGCTGTTTAGGACACACCACAAATAAAGTTATGCAACTTTTATCTTCTGTAATCAGTCTGGTCACCAGGAATTTCTCCAATTAAAGTAAGGCACGATTTTTCCAAGGATTTCTTCCCATTAACAATTCTTTGAAAGGGAATAGAAGAAAGCAGGCAAAAAGAAAACCAGAAAGAGTTCTATCCTAACAAAACTCATCCAGAATTACAGTATAATATTCTCTCCTTAAAGATAGTTCCTTCTCAAGTATCCTGCCAGATATTTGAATCAACAACTATATTCCAACTGCAACTGTCAGCGTCAAATGCTTTATAAGGGAACATAAACCTCTCATATTGTGCTGAAAGGGTAGTGAGAAAAATAGTGATATGGCCATTTGATTACTTACATTGTTGTTGCGTGTTTCTACTGCTGGAAACTTCCTGACTATGAATTTGACAGCAGATTCCAGGTTTTTGTCAATAAGATAGGATGGTTTGGCTTTGGGGTCACCACATGCCTATAAAAAAATACAATACAAAATGAAGTAGAAACACAATCACCCACGTAAAGCTAAGTGATAGTTGCAAATCTGAAGACAACTTAGAAAGATTCCTCTTTTTGTTTGTTTGCTTTTAGTGAGCAGGTGATAAAATGAAAGGCAAAGTGCAGGGACTGTCACAGCTGAAATATGCAATGGGAAACAGTACAGAGATGCTCTTCTACTGAAAAAGATGCATGGAAGTATCAAAGCAGTTAGTGCAGAACAGCAGTGAGGGAAAAAACTCAGTCCTAAAAGAAGGAAAAAAAAAAAAGGTTTCCTTTTAATGCTATTTCTGGTTTGAGGTAGTATTGTATTCTTCTGGAGTTAACAAACTGTTGGAAAACTCAGTCATGTCATCATCTGTGGAGGATAGTGCTGGCCACATTAAATGATTAAACTATGCTTTGTGAAACAAAACTAAACATCCCACCACCAATCTGCATTTAATTTTTTTCCCAGTTGTTAACTGTAAGACAATTTTCCATCCCACAATCGAACCACCAATATTTGCCTAACATTTCCTTAAACTAGGAACTGTTTACTCATGTTCTTCATTCCTACAGCAGCATAGGCTGAGCTTTAAAAGCAGCAATCAAAAAGTTTCACTGAATCTTGATGTGAAGTCGCAACTAAGTGTTAGGTCTCTTAAATAACTTACATAGATCAGAACAGCTTTTCTGGACAGACACCTGAGGAGGCACCTACTGTGGATGCTGTCAGACACTTCTTCTCTGCTACTCTGACCAGTGAGCCATGTGATACCATTCCATTTGGAGTAACAGACTAAAAGCAGCATTACTTACATGACAAAATATGTGCTCAAACTGTGTTTCTCTCAAAGATTCATTTAATTTTCCTCAGAGGGGTTTGCAAAGGAGTTCCACATCTCATGCAAAACTAAATTACATGCTAGGCGTTTCTATGCAACAGAGTGAACTCAAATGACAACTCATTTAAAAACTTTTCCACACTGATTTCTGTGACCAAGTTGTGGACTGTAGAGACAGAAGTCATGGAGTATGAGACCGGTTCTGAAAGCGGGCAAGCGGGCAAAGGGAAGGTGAAAAGCTTTGCAAACCTTCCAAACTTGTCCTTGCTGGGAAAGCAGTGTAATAAAAAGAGAGAAAAATTACATATAAACAAATTACTCTTCAATTCTAAAGTATTACATTTATGTGAACTAATACACTATTACCTACATCCAAGAGAACATTACAACCATTCTGTTACTCTAGTCAGCACACGTTCTACTGGATGTTGATTATTCTAATACTCACAAACAACTTTACACTTACTTATTAGAATTTTACTATTGTGCAAAGCACTGTGAATATACTGAGACATGTAACTACTAATAGTACTTCCAGACTATGTTCAGGTAGAGAGGGAAAAAAGTTAACAAACATCACATGCAACTACAGGGGAGAAAAGGAGAGACACTCAGTGAAGTTTTACATACCTGAAAAAGAAACGGTAGCCAAGAAAAAAAAACAAAACAAAAGAGTCATTATTGAAAGTTTCTAAAACACCTACCAGTAGTACATGACCATCATGATGTATACTCATGTACTATTCTGATATCAAAATGCTCATATTTGCTGAATTTCCCACAAAGGTACTACAGTATCATATCTATAATACAAGAGGAATTTATAATGAAAAAAAAATTCAGCAACATCCACAGTATGTTAGATATTAAACTGTTGCTTCAATCTCCTTAGAGCAGCAAACCACACATGCCAAAAAAGAGCTGTTCTGTACATCTTAAAGTCTATACAATTCAAAAGTACAAACTATACTGTAAATAGGCATTAAATATTAAACATAGAGCTTCAAATTTATGAAGTTTTAATAAACTCAGTGTCGTGGGTGTCAGAACCTTCATCAAATTATTTCAATTTGTTGTTCTTGCTGCAAAACATGTAACTTTCTCTCCTAGAAGGATTACTAAGAAAACAAGTTAACTGACACATATTTGTGCCCTGTGTACTGTGACTGCTCTGGTAAATTCCAGTATGGTTGCTGTTATATAGGAGACAAGAAATCTGCCACTGTTGACTTCATAAATTTTTCAGTCTGAATTCAAACACTCCTTCCACATACACTCCTTATTTTCCCTAGAAACAGATGTTTTCCTTCCTATAAATCACCTCTCCAAAATGTTTACTAAAACTTACATTCTACCCAAGCCCTTACACATACACTCAGAAGGAAACAGAGATCTGAAAACATCAACATGCACATCCTCCTGTGGCTTCAGGAACTCAGCCCCTAGAAAAGACAAGTGTTATCCTCAGTCTAACTGGCAATCCCCTCAATATATGTGAATATGCTCCTTCTTTGCTTCTTCCCATCATTTGCTAGCTGACATCACACTTGAAGCAACTGTGACTAATAATTCTTACTAATAAACTAATAAACTGCAACTTCCTATTAATAAACTACACTAGACTGATTGATAAATAAGAGAATTCCTGCAAGATGTTAAAAGCATCCCTCACGCACAGCACAATTGCAGCTTCTAGAAAGCTGTACAGGCCTACCTAGACAGACTGAACTGAAGGAGGAAAATAGACATCACTGAACTTTTTCCTTCACTCTTCTGTGTTCCACAGCAGCTCAGCTCCTCTCTAAGAACCAATATTAACGGATTACTAGCTGTTGTTGCATCAATAATTTTCATCTATACAGTTACCTGCATTCAGCATCACAGGTAAAACAGTCTCCATAAGTTACACCTCTCCAAAAATGGTGAACAGGCTTCAAACTCCCTATAGTTTACTCCATAAAACATAAAAGAATGAACATACAAACCCTAATCCACTTTTGCACAAGCATGAAAGTGTGGTAAGACACAGAAAAAATAATTTTGCTCTAAAAAGAACAAAGACATGGAGGGCAATAGCGTTAGAATGTAGATATGAAATGTAGTTTTTGCTTTTAATAGTTGCATTAATCAATACAAAATCCTTTTTGAGTACTCTAATGGATAGGCACATTGTGGTAGAACATAAAGGCCATTTGCTCATATACAGCTCTCCAGTATTCACACAGAATTCTGAGCACTAGCCAAAACCAGTAGCCCTTTCCCAGCCTCAGATACCACTTTTTTCCCCTCACATGGATTGCAATAACCATTCCTCAATTAATTTCTTATTAGGAAAAACCCTGCAAGCCAGAATTCCTACAATTTTGAGCATTAAAAAGAAATTCACTAATTAAAAATGATCTTACTAGTCCAGCACTCATGGAATACAGTTCTGAAACTATGGGATTCCAGCTGCTTCAGCCCCAAAATATTATACTCAAAGAATCTCCCAGAAGTCAGCTCTGAATTCCTTTGTATATTACTAAACAGCTGATAAGCAGCTATGCTGAAAAAGATCATGCAAAGTTATGGTTAGAAACTAATCTACATAATTTTTTTAAAAAAATTAATGGACTCAGATGCTGGATTTCCTTGAAGTTACACAGCATTTCTTTCCACAGATCTTCAGAATGGTACCCTGCTATGATCAGCTCTCAACTAAGTAAAGTCATTCTGTGCAACTACCAACAAGAACAATGATTTCTATAGCTAGGAGCTTCACTATTCACAATACTGATTTGCTATCATCTGCACAGTTATCAAGCTTCAGAGAGATCAGACTACATGCATTGTTTGCACATGCTTCATTAGGCCATATGTTTTGAATTAAAGCAGCATTTTCCTACCTACCCTAGTGAGGTAAATAATTATATTATTATTAAACAAAATTCAGAATCTCTTCCTCACTTGATGCTATTAGGTTGTTCTGAACTAATTTCATTTTGAAAATTGATAATACTACATATCTATACTTTCTATGTTGTACTCATTCAGAAGCTGCCAACAAGAAAACAGACAAGTACAAAAATCTGCTTAAGGCCTAGATCTAAGATAAGTGGTCTCTAAACAGGAAAACAGAATCCAGTTCAACTGCCTTTGGCCCAGAATACACCAACATTAATCAACAGCAAAAAGACCTTTTCCCCCAATGCTGTTACAGCTCTCACTGCAAAAATCTAAGCTTAACATTTTACTTCCTGCTTAAGGGCAGAGGATGTTGAGGGAGAAGAAAAAACCATCAATCAATAAAATTACTATATATGTGCAGCTGAAGTGCCATGAATAAAAGGAAGTTTATGTTCAGGTACGATCACTGTCAGTAGTCAGTGCCCCAAACTTGCATTTAAAACCTCTGAACTTCACTCATGCCACTCATTCACATCAACCTGTTATGTGCCCCTGAATAAGAACACTGGGAATTATCACCTGAATTACATGGCTTAGGATGGCAAAAAAATAAAGCCTAAATATTTACTGCATTATGACAAGACCTATTATTTATTTTCTTTTGTTGTTGCTAAACTCTATTCCAAATTAGCAGCAGGGCTGTCTCCCAGTAAAAGAGAAACAGGACCATTTGAATTAAAAATTTTGTGGTTTCATCCCCCAAATCTCCTACATCAGATTATCATAAACCATACTTTGCAGCAATTTCATGTGTTTATTATTTCAAGAGATTTTGATTTGCTGTTACTGCAGAGTTGAGATAAAATACTGCTAAGCACAGTTCCACTTGACTGTGACAACATATACTGAAATAATCTCAGTCAACAAATCACCTTTAAGTTTCACTTACAAAGCACACTAAAAAACTCTGTGAATTTAACAAGAAAATTGAAAAATTTCAATGACAGTAAAAACTATGCCATTCCCCAAGTCAGTAACTTGGATTAGTAAACGCAAATATTTTTAGGATGCCTCAGACTCAAAACCAGGAAAAGCTCCTCTATGTCCCATTTACAGTTTACTACAGCACTTTTTCTTGATAGGCCAGAAAGGCAGGCACAGTAAAACTGTTCTTCCCTTGTAAGAGCTGCTGGCAGCAAGACTTCATGCTAAGACATATCTCCAAGTTTGCATGCCTGGTTTCTAGCTGTGCATCCTGTAAATTATACTAAATATAAAAGTCAATGAAACATTCAAAGAGACAGTTTCACCATTAATTATATTTTTATAGGATAAAACCTATTATATCCTCTTTGTTTCTGCCATGCATTTTAAACAATTAAGATTATGAACTCACAATCTCTAATTCTGAAAATGCAAAACTACTGAGAAGGAAAGAGAGTGGAATAAACAATAAAGAGCTGCTCTGAATAGTGGTTCACACTACATTTGCTTTAATATCTCTGATTAAGCCTACCACAACTGCTTGCCTGTATTTTAGGTTGTGGAAGCTAAATTCATTATTAAACAGGGTGGTCCCAGATAAGTTTTGTGAATAAAGCATTGTCCCTTTTAAAGTCTATCCAACAAGGTGCAAGAATTAGTTGGTCACACATGGACAAATTATTACCGTTTACTACTTTTGATGGCTAAAATTTAACTGTCCTACACCAGCACAGCTAGGGTGACTTTGTACTAAGTAAATTACATTACTTATGCTTGTAATTACATAAATGATACTTGATGAAAGGTAAACCTGTACCTTGATACAAATTATGCTAATAGTTTCAACCAAGATATGGAAGCAGAAGAAAGTCTCTATGTGACTGCTTCATGAAGAGTCTCTAAAGGCCTTGGACATATCCAAAATATGGTACAAAATTATAAGAAATTTAACAGCTGTTGCACTTTTTTATTTACTAGGGTTCCAAATTTGAAAGATAATGTACCTTCATACCAATTCAAAATTACAATTAAAGGTGTTACAGTCAGTCCAGTGTTTTCTAGATCTAAGCAAGACATCTTCCCTGTGTTTACTCACTATTTGGTGTGTGTTGAACCCCAAGTATATACCTTACTTTAAATCCTAGTGTATCCCTACTCAGAAATTCAATTAAGTAAAATGTAAAATCATGTGAAATCAGAAGAAAAGGCTAGAAAGGACCTCAAGAAATTGCCTACCTACCTCTCCTGTTTCAAGGCAGGATCAACTGTACCTGTGTTGCTCCTGGGATGTGTCTGTCAAATCTTTACTTAAAGGTCTCAAACATGCTACATTCAAAAACATTCTCACAGTCTTTTCAAATATTAAATTCAGTTTTCCAACATTTCATTTAATCCATCACTTCTTGATCTCTGGTGGTCATACTGGATGGCACAAACTATTCCCCATCTCTCTACTGCAGTCCTAAGTATTTACAAATTTGTACTATTTATAAGCTGACTTGAAAAACATTCCCATTTTTTTAATGGGTGCAATTTTCTGCACCACTTGTCCTTATTATTCTGCTCTGAACTTTCTCCATTTTGTCCACATCTTCCTTCAAAAGAGTGGTCAATCAGATATGTTTTCAATGAATCTCAATGAAGGAGAAGTAGAGCAAAAGGATTACTTACTTTTCCTTCAGATTATCTTGCTCACACATTTATATAATCTCACATCATCCCTGATTTTTTGCAGCAAAACTAACCTGGCTCTTGTTTGCCCTGGGATGTCCCTAACCTTTCCCAGCTATTTTGTCCAGACTTCATATGTCATTACTTCTAATTTTGTCCTTTAAATTCCACTAGGCACAATGGAATTTGGAAAATAGTTACAATCATACTTGCCCAGCTACCTTCAAGCCTGTTAGACCATACCTACAATTTCTAAGCTCCAGCTGAATTTCAATTAAATTCTGTAGCTTGTCCCAGTTTCCTCCATATAAATTTATTAAGCACAACGTAGCCGTCATCTAGGTTGTTGGTGCAGAGAGTGACTAGAACCAGAGGTAACACACACCTCAACAAGACCCTGTTGATCCTCATCTCACTGTGAGATATTCACAATCATTCCCTAATATAGTGATCCATCTGCTTTCATCATCACAACTTCACCCAGACTGCACTTCCTTAGATTGTTCATGAGAACAATCAGATGAAGTCATGTCAGCAGCCTTGCTAAAGTCAACATGTAGAGTATCTTCTAAGCTGTCCATACTAGAGGGAGTGATCACCTCGTGAATGAAGGAAATATATTGGGTTTGACACTATCTGTACAGTGATAAATTCACTTTGTCCTCTTGTGTTTGTAGCACCTGTTTAAGGACTTGGTTCTATTCATCAAATATGCAGCAGGTGAAATGCAAAGGATAAAAAAAATTAAGAGAAGTTTCACTGCCACAAAACTTTTCCCCAATGTAGTTTATAAAATAACATCTTAATGAAAAGAAGCAAGGCAATGGGAAAGCCTTTTCTAATCAAAATCTCAAATGGGAACTGTTGTTAATTTTTAGGTGTATCTCCTTGGCACACGACTTTAAAAATCTCCTGTAACTAAAACTGGATTTGGTTTTGTGTTAACACAAAATTAACAGTGATTGCGGGGGGCAAGGTTACTTGTATTTGTAAGCCAAAAAACAAGGCTAGATAATCCTGGGCATTTACTCTTGATGCAAAAGGAAAAATCCACTCCGTATATTTTAGAAGATATCATGGGACATTTTTATTTTATTACAAAGTCTGTTTCTTTACAAATTTAATCGCTTTTCTGAGTGGAAAAAAAATAGTATGATATGGTATCACCAGTCAGTGTTTGCTTTCTGAGCAAAGGAATTTTTTTTTTTTAATTGCCAGCACTGTGAGTTTGTTTGGGGCTTCTTCCTCTGCTTATCAATAAGACAGTATTATAAGCCATTCCTCCAAGACCACAGACACAAACATATTCTGCCATTTTAGCCTTCAAAGAACTGCTGACATCTATGGAAGCAATACTGCCCCACCCTGAGAAACCTCCTAGTGACCTGAAGACATTACCTGACATTATCTGTTCAACACCAACCTTACAATTCAAACCTAAATTATTGGTGAGCTTTTCCTCGCAGCTCAAAGGTCTGCACTCCAGCACAGAGCTGTGTGCAAAGGGTGATCTAATCCCACACCATTCCAAACTTCAGAGCTCTGCAGACTGGAAACTTCCCTATGGTCTTCCAGTCACCTAAAATCTCTTCCACTGTTTCCTAAAGAATCATTCAAATGCCTGAGCAAAACTGTGCACTTTATTGACTAGTTCTATTAATAAAACAATCAACTAGCTTTTACAACTTTTAAATTTAAGTAGTAACATCCTCAATATAGGTAAAAATCCAGTATCTCCACTATCACTTCTTGAAAGAAAATATGAAGTCAGCTAAAGCCTCTGCAAACAGTTATTAAGTTCCTTATCTATGATTTCAGTTTGATTATGCAGTTCACATCTAAGAACTGGTTTAAGAGTCTCATTTTTCAGACACTATGTAATCAAGTTAGGGAACTCAAAAGAATTTGTTTTGTTAATGACATTTAAAAAACATCTTGTGAACAAAAGTAAAACCTATACTGTGAAGAACAACAGAACACTGCCAGCAAAGCAATTCATGCTAAATAAAGATTCATCATGTTTGATTAACATAAACTCTAAATAATTCAAAATCTTAACTTTCATCCCTAGCAGTTCAGTTGACTGTAGTACTACTTCAACACTCATGAAAATCACACCCCCTTGATTTGCTGGGGCTAAGTCTCTACTTCAGGTATTTCAAGATCAAATCTCTTACTGTAAACACATGCTGGTATCCAAGGGCTTTATAAACAAACAAAAGACAGGCCCACAAAAAAGATTATTCTCTGCTGCCACCACTCCCAAACAAAACAGTTGACAGTAATGGCAGCATTTACAGAAAGCTTACCAACACAAGACTTGGTCTGCTCTGGAAGGTAACCATATAATCCAAGCTTCACCTGAGCCAGGAAGGCATGAAAAAACCCTGCTCTCCTTGATTTACAGAGGTGTAGTTGTAGGCAAGTAACAACAAAAGTTACAGGGTAGACAATAACCTAGATAACCATGGATAAATTCTTAAAAAACAGAAGGAGCAAACCAAGAGAGAAACCACAAGGTAAGAGTTCCAAGTTCAGCACTAATACAGGTCCCAATGCAAAAGACAGCTGAAAGCAGCAAGCAAAGAGCCATTCTTAAAAATAACAACAGCAACAAAAAAATCCACCTCCTTACAGGGTGGAAATTAAAGTTCTGTCTCATCATCCACTACTACCTTAGTAACTTCACTTTTCACTCTCATGTCACCATGTCACTCTCGTGCCCCATGTGACTCTCAGAGGCAAAAAACCCCATACAGCCAGATACTCTGTTTGAAAAATAACAAACTTTTAACTATTTCAAAAGACAACAGTGGCACAGAAGGTCAGTAAACAGGAAACTGTGAACAATTATCAGCTATGAGCACAACAGCAACAAAACTGAAATTTGTATAGGAAGATGAAACATAAAGAATTATTGTTTCTAACTGCTTTTAACAACTCCTGTGATTCTTTGGGAACTAAAGTTTTCCTGCTTTGTTTCTAACAGCTGAAAAAATTCTTAATCCTTGAAAATCTGTACTCTCTAGACAGCATCTACAGCAATCTCTGCTGCTGCTAAAAACATTTCAACCTCTCACTTCCTCTTATTAAAAAAAGTCTTAACCATTTCCTTTAACCGCAAACCCACATATTTCTGTGGTTTTCTAGTAACTTGAGTTTCGATATCATCTTCAACAGAGGAAGCTATGACAGAATCTTACACAGTAGTTTTGGAATTGACAGCTTAAAGAGAGGAGAAAAAAAAGAAATAAACAAAACTAAAGTGTTCCAAACAGTCAGCGATGCTGCAGCTGGGCTGAAGAGAGACTCACAACAAAATACAATAATGAATTCCAAGACTTCTGGGCTCACCATCTGAGCTAGCCAGTCCTCCCTGTCGAGCAGCACTGACTGCAGCTGAAGAAAACTACTATTTGAATTCACAAATCACTACATGAATACACAAGAGTTGTGCCTGGGACATCTCCACATTTGCAAAACTACACGAGACACAACAATCAAGCCACTTGCTCATGTCTCCTTCTCTCTCTGTGTGCAAGACCTAGCAATTTTGGACTTGGTTCTTGACATTTGCAGGAAAAAGGAGTGTCACCCCCAGTGCTGATGCTCCCCTGCAGAGAGCCTGTCCACCTGCATCACTTCCTAGGCATGAGCAATAGCAGAGGCTACCACCATATGGGCCAGCACGCTCAGGGCTCAGCCATCCAAACCTGCCAAGTAGAAACATGTCTGTAGGCATTGGACCATTTAACAGCAGTAAATGTCCCTGTATCAGAACACTGGGAATGAAAACAGAGCCCAGACTCACAATGACTAAGGCAGGGCTAACAAGACAAGGTTTAATTTCTCCAGTCCTGTTTCCTGCCCTGCAGAGCAGAGCTGTGCCCAGGAGAAATCCCCCTTGCTCATTTTTCACCTGGGATCTTTCTCTCAAAAAAACAAGCACACACACAAACAGCTTCCTCATTTTGACGGTTTTCCCCATAAATTGTCAGTTTCTGTTTGTTAGAAGTGTAATTATATTGTTACCATTATAAAACTGATGTGATTCTCCAATCTACAAAACTACAGACTAAAAGGGACCTTTCAGAAAGACTGGAATTTCCAATGACCTAGTCAGAACGCTTTATTTATTGTCAGTGAAGAAGATTTGCAGAAACACTCAAGGGCACATCGAATAGTGAAATGGCTTTGGATGAACACTGACTTTTAAATACTTCAATCACTTGGTTTGTTGTGGTTTTTTTCCCCCGAAAAAACCACTTTAATTAAAATCAACATTGCACTTGGTAGCCCTTACTTCTGGTCTCCTATTTGAGCAAAAACACTGGGACAAAACATATCCTTTACCTCGGATCAGTCAGACAGGGTTGCTCCTGACAGAAACCTGGGTCCAGAAGTCAGAGGACCAAGTAAGCACCCAGAACTCTCAAACTCCCTTTGCCATTGCAGCTGGGGAACAGCACTGAAATTTCAATGTGCTGAACCAACAAAGCTGTACTCACTGCTCTAAGGTAGTAACTAGCATTTTCGCTGAAATAAGAAAAACCTCTCAAATAATTGTGTTCAAGGCAAAGCAATAAAATCCTAACTAGTATTCATTACTGAAGTGGGTTGAGGGGCCATATACTTTCAGACGATGTAGCACTCATTAGGAAAATGAAGCCGGGAAGGATACAAGCCTCCACCACAGGGGCTGGAACTAGATGATCTTCAAGGTCTCCTTCCAACCCAAATCATTTTATAATTCTGCGGTCATGAACTACATTCTTTTCTACAGGAAAGCACAACGATTACCTCCAGAAGAGAAATTAGGCGAGCACGAAGGCGTGACCCATCCTTCTCCCAACGCTCAGACCTACAGCTTCCTGCACCGCCGAGCCACCTCACCCAGGCCAACACCGATCCACTTCCTTCGGGAGCCGGGGAGCTGCTCCAGCACCCACCG
>VXBB01015245.1:768291-800223 GCA_013399915.1 Illadopsis cleaveri
AAACTGTCCCTGTCCCGGGCCCGAAGTTGGAACGCGATGGTCTTTACAGTCCCTTCCAAACCAAACCATTCTGTAAAACTATGAAAGCCCTATTTTTTACTTAACCAACTTCACTTTTTTATTTAACCAACTCCATTGTTTTCACTTAAACAATGGAAGTCCTACACTTTGGCCACAATAAATCCATGCAGCTCTACAGATTGGGGGCAGAGTGCCTGGAAATCTGCTGAGTGGAAAAGGGCCTGGGGATGCTGGTCAGCAGCAGCTGAACCTGAGCCAGCCCAGGTGAACAAGAAGCCCAATGGCACCTGGCCGGTGTCAGAAATATTATGGCCAGCAGGNCAGCGGAGCGCCAGCCCGAGCGGCGCTGAGGATCGCGCCGGGGCGGCTCCCCGTTCACCCCCCTCTCCGCCGGGGCCCCCCGCACCTTCTTGATGTTGTAGAGCCGGGTGAGCATGCCGACGCCGCGGTCGTTAAGGATGGTGGGCTTCTCCGCCAGCTTCTGCNATCCATGCAGCTCTACAGATTGGGGGCAGAGTGCCTGGAAATCTGCTGAGTGGAAAAGGGCCTGGGGATGCTGGTCAGCAGCAGCTGAACCTGAGCCAGCCCAGGTGAACAAGAAGCCCAATGGCACCTGGCCGGTGTCAGAAATATTATGGCCAGCAGGACCAGGGAGGTTAACATGCCTCTGTACTTGGTACTGCTGAGACCACACCTCAAGCGCTGTGTCCAGTCCTGGCCCTCTCAGCTCAGGAAAGATATTGAGGTGCTGAAACTTGTCCAGGGAAAGGGAAGAAAGCTGGTGAAGCTTCTTGCTTACGTTCCTACGAGGAGCAACTGAGGGAGCTGGAGTTGTTTGTTCTGGAGAAGAGACTCCAGAGGGACTCCAATGCCCTCTAGAACTCCCTAACACGATGGTAGAATGTGGTGGGGTCCAGTCTCTTCTGCCATGCCAGTGAGAGGATGAGAGGAAAGGGCCTTAAGCTGAGACAGAGGATATTCAGATTAGACATCAGAAAACTTTTTTCACTGTTCAGGTGGTCAGGCATTGGAATGGGTTGCTCAAGAGGTGGTGGAGTCACCACCTCTGGAGGTGTTTAAGAGGCATCATGATCTGGCACTGGGTGATGTGTTTTAGGAGTTACAGTGGCAGTGCTGGACTGACAGTTGGACTGGATCATATTAAAGGTCTGTTCCAACCTTGATGATTCTATGATTTTTTTACTTAACCAACTGAAATTAAGAACTGGGGCCCAGCAGAACACTGCACCAGTAATACTGACACACTGTTGCTGCTGGTGACCCTTGTTTTCTGAGGGCACTTCCATCAGCACCAGAGCATCACACCTGCCCTGGGAAGTGGGAAGAACCCGGGGATACCTGTGGAGGTGCTGCCAGCGGCCCCTTCACCCCACTCATGAGGCTGGCACCATCCCCCTGAGCTGTTGCTCTAGACCAGTGTACAGCAAATTCAGAAAAATGCCATGTCACCAACTAGATGAGTCACATAGCTGCTATTTTTTTTCACTTGAAACCACAGGAATTAAAAGCATATATTTTTAAGGAATGGTGAGATTTCTGTGCTGTGAATGTCAACAACAGACCTCCAGGAGACCATCCCTTATTGTAATGTCTTGGGGAGATGATTTCAGCACTGAGATGCCAGCACAACCAGCTGGGATGCAGAGATCCCCAGTCTGGGGAATGAGAGACAGGCTTAAGAATTAACCTCCTAATCTATTTGTTTTTAATATACTGGCACCACCATCTGTGGTCTTTTTTTGCATATTAATTTCTATTTAATTTTCAGTTCACCTTTTTGGACTAGAAATCAGAATCAGATAGTCTTTTTCTTTCAGAGATTTTAAGCTGATCTGTTTTAGAAAGCATAGAAATAAATGTGAGAATATAGTGAAATTGTTACTGACCTCTCTCTTCACTTTAGCAATTACAAGACAATTCATGATTCAGAACAAAACTAGGAAGCAAGAACTTAGAGTTCCAATCTGAAGTCTGCTATTGATTCATTCATTGGCCTTTATCAGATGATTTTATTTCTTAGCTTTGTGTCCAAAAGTCAGGAGTACCTAGCAACCATGTCGTAATGCTTAATTATGTTAGACCTGTTAGACCCGGCTTTTCATTACTGGAGTCTATGGAAAACATCAGAAATATTCAAATTGCTATTTAAATTTATAAAGCATAAAATACTATGTGATTTAATGTGATTAAATTAATAATATCTATAGTAATATTTTACACAAAGCATCTTCCTTCCATTATAAATTATTTTTTAAGGTTTCAAATGTAATATTTCTAGTTGAAACAAAGATGTTTCTCATGTAGTTGCTCTGCAAAGTAAGAATCATAGAATGGTTCAGGTTGGAAGGGACCTTAAAGATCATCTCATTCCAAATCCCTGTCATGGGCAGGGACATCTTCCACTAGATCAGGTTGCCCAAAGCTCCATCCAACCTGGCCCTGAACACTCTAGGGATGGGGCATGCACAGCTCCTTTGGGCAGCCTGTTCTAGTGCCTCACCAGCCCCACACTACAGAATTTCTTACTTATCTAATCTAAATTTCCTTTATTTCAGTTTGAACGCATTCCCCCTTGTCCTGTCACTACAGTTCCTGAGGCAGAGTCTTTCTCCAGCTTCCCTGTAGATCCTTCAGATACTGGAAGGCTGCTACGAGGTCTCTGTGCAACCTTCTCTTCTCCAGGCTGAACAGCACACAGGGATTTATATTTTTCTAGCACTGATATTTTAAAACCCATAGTGGGAAATTTACTGCAGAGTAGGCTACATTGCCACCTAAGTCTTTGCTACACTTACAACTTACGTGTCTGCAGTAGTTTGTTGGTTTGGGTTTTTTTCCTGTCTGTTTTTCCTTAGCTCAACTTCTGGCTTGGATTTTCATGTGAAATGGCCATGTGCTGGCCAGGATTTTCAGTGAAATGGCAGTCATCAACTGCATTCTCCATGAGCAAACTAGCACAGCCCACTGCATGACTGCTTCCCCTTTGGCCAACAGAAGTCAAGGAACAATTCCTATAGACTTGTCTTGTTCAATATTTCCTTTTCAGGTAGAAAAAATTCAAAACAGGAAGACAAACTAATTTTAACAGACCAGAATTTTTAAATGGTCACCACAACCTCAATTATTTGGGTCATGTCTTAGTATTTATTTGTTAGTAATATGTAAGTATTTATCACATTATTGAACTTACTTGTAAAGGCACACAAGCTGAATAGTTTACCATACAAAAACTATAATATTGTTGAGAGACCCTAAAAACATAATAAGTAGCATTGAAAAACACAATTGCCTTGATCATACAGACTTTTAATGTTATGTGAAGAAGCAACAGGTTCTGAAGACCTATCATCCTCACTAAACCAAGCTGACAGATTCAATGTATTTCAATCTATAATTTTCTTGATGAATCCAAACCTTTTTCACTATTTAATCCATCATAAAGCCAGCATGACTACAATTTACCATGTTCTTTCCTTCCTTTAAAGGTATTTGGGCATTTTTTTAATCTATTCTCCCATTAAAATGCAAGCTCATACAGGTGCCAGGTGCCTGTTCAATTTTGTGTGTGTGTCAGCATCCTTCTAGCCGAGGTTGAACACAGCAGTCACTCAGAGATACCAGACCTTTGAACTTAAAGAAACATGAATGTGGCAGAGAGAGGACATAAAACAGGTGTGCAAAGTCATTTTCAAACAGGTGATGAATACCATAGCAGGTTTTCTTTCATGAAGTGCAGACACCTGCCAGTTTCAGAATGCACAAGTTCTCCTGCTCATACTGGAGGCACAAGTATGACAACTCTGCTCCAACACTGTGTAAATGAGTATCTATCAGTAGAGAAGCAGGCTGTCACCAAGATTTGAGAGCCAGGTTTCTCAGTGTGTCCCAGGTCCATGATGCTTAACTGGCTAATCAAATGTCAGCCTGCTGGCTATAGAAGTTCGGGAACTGCAAGAAGAAATTTATTTACATGTGAGTTATCAGCATGGCTAAACAAAATGACCTTAGAGGGCATTGGTGGGCTAAGATTTGGCCTGTTCCAGCCTGTTAGAGCAGAAGAGGAATCAGGATCCAATTGTTTCGTTTCAGAGTTAGAATTACAATTAACTCCTGCAGGAGCCATTGAGAAAATGGATGAGACTTTTCCCACTGGCTATGGAACAAAGTTTAGGAGGGCTGTCAGAATGAGCTACACACTAAATTAAGTTCACCCCTAGATACAGTTGTAGACCTTAAATTAGCTTTCTAAGCAGGCATTACATCACCAGCTTTAAAAATCTCCTGGCAAATACTGAAATCAGAAAGAGCACTGGATTAGGAGTCTACCTGGATTAGAAAGGGCATTTTATTCACAGTTTCCCTATAGGCTGAAGAGTCAAGAATACCCAAAGGTGATCTCCAAAATGTCCATGAGGCCACTAAATATCGACAGAGTGCTTAATGGCCTTCAAATCTTTGTCACAAGGATGAGCTAGCCTGTGCTAACTGCCCAGTGACCAGAATAAACCACAAATACTTAGTTTGCAAAGAACAATCTCTGACTTCTTTGAAACTGGGATGGATTCAAAATGTTGTATGTTGATGCTGGAATACAGATGGCAAAGGCCTATGATGGTGTTCCAGCACACAGGTAAACTGTAGGGCTTCTGTTGGGCCTACAAGTTGAACTATCTTCATGCACCTACAGAACCTTTTTCAGTAGGCATGTACAAGGTCCCGTGCTCTGATCTACTTTCTTCAGCCTGTGTTACACTTCTGTCCTAGATATAGGGGGTAGCATGAGTGGCTACAGTTGTAAATGTACAAAAATAACCTATTAGAGGTTACTTTGTCTTCTCCCTTCCTTTCCCTCATGAGAACCCACTGGAATAGAATGTCCCTCTTTAAATATTTACAGATTTTACGATCCATCCAGCAAAGACTAAAAAAAATAAAAATCCCTGCCTTAAACTTACCTTACATTTAAGGGAGAAAAATTTGAGTCAAGGAACATCCAAAGAATGAAGTGCTTTCCCCACTGTTTCTAGGAATCACATTTACCAGTCAGTGGGGATCTTTAAAAGTTAGAGCTTTACATGTGACAGAACAGTGCAATGGTAGATTTTTGTAGATAAAATGTGTGTCAAAACGCAAGCTAGTGGAGAAGAATGATATGAATACCACCCAAATTGTCACACCTATGATCAAACTGGAGAAAAAGATTGAAAAACCACTAAGTTATCATCCACATTTTCATCTGTAATGTGGGGGTTTTTTCCATTTGACAAAGAAATATGAAAATTTTGAGGGTATAAAAACCCCTAGATGTTTCACACAGCACAGAAATATACAACTTAGACCAGAGATGGAATATGATCTGACAAAAGTCTATCCCAGTATGCTGAAATAGTGTGAAACCCTGTGTATGGAGAAAGGTAGAAGGACAGGATAAGGCTGGGAACACTAAGGAGTGCTCCTACTTCAAATAACTAGCTAAGAACTGAAGTTTAGTGGTTATTGAGATTGCCACAATAAAACATTATGTGCAGCCATCAAACTCACATCACTCAATAAAAACATATGGGATGAATCTGCATCTTAACTTCAGCTGTTTAAATAGCCTAGTTTGAGTTGCTCTTTGAAATAAAAAGCAGAAAATTTTGCTTTTGGGGAAACTTGGTACAGTGATTTCCCTACAGGAAACATGAGTACTTTGAAAGCATTTGTTTCCTAATGACTTGCTCTTTAGGTAAACAGTGCATGACTTCATTTGCTGAAGCAGAGGACTACGTATCAAAGAATTTGCTTGTATAGATGAGCCAAACAACTTGCATTTTGTGTATTTAGATTTTTTTTTTCAACTTAAGTAATACCATTAAGAGGTATAAAGCAGAATGTGACATAACAGAAACACAATTTAAAGGACTTCTAATAGGCAATAAAACCATTAATCAGAAGATCTATACCAATCATTACTAGTGGATTTCCTTACAGAGATTTGTTCTGCATTTAGAGGTTTCCACATACATTTCTTTAGTGATAAAATGTTTAGGGTTTTGTGGTTGTTGTTGTTGTTGTAATGTTTAGGGTTTTTTAGTTTTAAATTTTTTAAAGGATGTTAATACCATAAATACCTTTTAACATGGCTGAAAAAAAGTTTGACTTCTAGGTATAACTCATTATGTATATATCTTGTGGGTTTGTTTGGGTTTGCCTTCCCTGCAATATTTTTTGATGTTGATAATGAAATTGTTAATGATCAAGCAAGTGTTTCTCACACAAAATAATCATGTCTAATCCAGAAAAATCTTTTCCCTTCATAGTGTTCATGTCAAAAATAGTCTCTTGTTTAACTTGCTGAATTAACGAGGAATTAACAAGGAATGCCATTAGCAAAGTAGCATCAGAGATTTCATCTGCTTCAATTAATGAAGCTCATTGTTTAGAGTTGGACAGAAAACAGCCATTACATCTTAGGAAAAATTGTGAAGTTTTAATATTAAGATGAAGCCAAGAACACTCAGTGCTGCTCACAAAGAGTCATTGACTGGTACTCCAAATGCTATATGGCCTTTTTGGTAGGACATTTGTCCTGTCAATCAAACCTGAATGGGAATCTTTGACATTTGAGGACTGTCCTTCAGTGAGCTTTTGGTGATTTTGAAATCGTGGTTAAAAATGTGGGATAGAAAAGGAAGAAGGGAAATACTGTTCATGACTTGTTTTTACAAGATAGTCCCAAATGAAAGAAATCTTCCTAATTAAGATATTAACAATTTGTTACAGCAAATCTAGTCCTAATGATATCCAAATCTAGTTTTCTACCATTAGTTTAAGTCTAAATGATTTACAAGTTTTTTCTTAAGTAAATCAGAAAACATGGCTACATCATCCTGAACTTCATTTATGGTCTACATATAGAAATAGATTTCATATAAAAACAATAAAATAATTATTAAATTACTTTAATAGGCAATCAGAATGGAAACTTTTGGCTACTTTAAAAGTAATGATAAAGTAAGGTAAGCTTAGGAACAGCTTTTGAGTTCAAGAAAAATGCTTCTGTACATTTTTTCCTGAAATACCCAAAGAGAAAACATAATTAAAAAACCCCTGGCCTTTCAGTCTGTCTCCTTATTGAAGAAAAAAAGAAAAGAATTAAACACTAAGAGACAGTTTAGGTCAATCTGGGTCATTCTTTGACTCTGGAGTATACCATTAAAAAAAAAAACAACCAACAGTTTTTTCCAAGTGTGCCTATGTGGGTGTATTCCAGGATGTCACTTCTTTTTCTAGAAATGTCTTTCTTTTAAGTTACCAGTTTTCTTCTTTCTGAAGCCCTGGTTTTCAAATACTTTCAGCTATCCTCCAAATGTTGATGCATCTGTCTCAGTCCTCACAGAAAAAAAAAAAAAAAAAAATCCCAGAAGTGCCATTTTCTTTGCTGACACATGTAATATCTCATTACAAACTTGGATAACATCTTTTTTTCCCATCAACACTATTTACAAGTTCACTCTGTCACCTGCAATTTGCATTCTCTCCCACTTCACAGATGTAGCCTCTGGAGTCAGGGATTTATGTAAATAGAACATGATCTTATGGAATTTTTTAACTTTATCAGGCTGATCTTACTAATTTTTATTATTCACTTGACCAGAAGGAAAATAAAAAACCTAAGAACCTGGGCAGATTAAAAGCCCATCAAATCCTGTCTCTGTCCTGGGGCCAAAGAATGGAGCACTGAGGAAGAGCATGAGGACAAGCACATATCACTGCTTCTGCAGAGTGTACTCAGACTCCAACAGCTCAAGGACTTTGTGAGCCAGAGACACTGTCTTGCATTTAATACTTGTTGATCTACTTCTCTTTTATGAATGTGTCAGAATTCTGAACCTATGCAATCTTCTAGGATCCTGCAGCAAAGGCTCACTTAGTTTAACTGTGTCTTGTATACAAGAATTTACACAGAAGAAATAACAAATTTACACAAAGAAATAACACAGGTCATGCCTTGCCTCAATTTTTTTGAGAGAAAAAGGTAAACTAGGTCTCTCCTTGTGAGTGGAATGGAAGTTATTAGGCAGCTCTGGGCTGGCTGGATCAAACTATACACATAGAAAGAGACGGGGCTTGGACAGCTTGATTTTCCTTCCCTTCCTGCAGGGAACTGCTTCCAGCACACAAATATCAAATACAATGCCATGTTAGTGATATGGTAAGGCAAAAAAGGGAATGAAGAGGAAACAGTATTCTCCAGTGGCTTTTTTTCAGGATGTGGGATACTCTGTTTATGCATGTTCCACTTTACCCTACTTATAGAATGCATTTCTTAATGAACAGTAAGAGCAGGTACTACTTACATGCCTAAATACACTAATCTATAAAATAATTTTTCTACTGTATTTACTGTTTTATGATCCTGACTAGAAGTTACAATGTTTTCCTTCCTGAACTCTGTGAAACAAAAAAAAAACCCCTTGCTATGCTTCCTGGTACAAATGTTAACATTAATATTTTATTACACCTGAGGAAGCTACACATTAACAAAAGCTATACATAAGATGCTGCAGGAACTCTGGAATAAAATTTGATTTTTACCTTCTTTGATTTTAATTTCTGAGGCTTTAGGCTTGGTGTTTGCAGCAAGAGAATTTTTTGTGGATTTTTAAGTAGCTCTCCTGTCTTCAAATGACCACTGAAACAAACCTGTAGAGAAACAGAAAGGTTGTGAGACAGATTAATTGCACTTCTGCTGTAGACTTAAAAGCTGAGGTACAAAATGGAAATTTGAGTATTCTGACCAAAAAAACCCACAAAAACCCAACAAATTAAGAGCAGTCATAATAACCACTGAAAAATCATAACCTTTTACTTCACATCTGCCACCTAAAATAGAGAAAGAAAAGCACATTTCAGGTTTCAAAGGACTTGAAAGCATTACAGAAACTCACATTAAGTGAATTTTATTTTCTTATGTAACACAGACATGAGTACTGCCAGATCTTCCTCACACCAACAGGTCCCCAGGGCCTGGCTACTAAATATTTCAGCTTTGCATTCTACCCTACTCCTCAGTGCTCTTCATTAAGCAAAATCCCTGACACACTATAAAAACACATCTTTAGACCAGTGAATCTGTCTGCTCATTTATATGGATTGCTCACAAAGTGTGGTGAGAGCAGGGAGGAATGCCCTGGTGTTTTGCCTTTGGTCATGGGCATGACTTTGCTTTTGGGGAGATTTCCCTGCAGCAATATGGGAAGATATGCCAGTGGAAATACCACTGGCTTGGGATAGCTTTATAAAACACAGCAAATTATGCTGCTTGAAATAAAATATTAAACAAAGAGCAGCTGCCTACCCTTCAGGCCAGGGATAAAAGGCAGTGTTTGAAGAAGGTTCACAGACTTAATCATTATTATTAGGAGCAAGAATTGGGCCTCTGTTTGCAATCTTTAGCAGTCTGGATTGGGCTTCCATTTGCACCTTATCAGGGTTAGATGATCAACTCAGTGTCCCAAACTCCAAAGAGCTGAGGAACTGGCTCTGCTTCTGGGCTTGACCAAGATGCATCATCTGCTCTTACCTAAGACACTGCACAGACAGAGCTGGCCAGGAATGATGCAGCATACATTAGCAGCATGGCTTTAATGGATGCTTTGATTGGTATGCCAAAGGAATATAGGAAGAGAGGATATGTAAATGTGTGCTTAAGATATATACTTCCCCTTACAGTGAAAAACCCTCTGCAGCAGTACACAAGCACCACAGTTATGATGAAACAAAGCACAAAAATATGCACAGATGACTCCCACCACCTCTGGCTTCACCCTATTCCCACACACAAGTAACTGCACTTTGTTTAGCCACTAAGGTCTAGCACTTCCAATGTGTTACAAACTGGCAGATCCAGAAACTCAGAACAAACTAACACCTTCAAGCAAGGCTTGGCTCACTAACAACCAGGTCACAGTATGTGTAACTGCAGCACTTTGTGCAGGAATGCCCTGTTAACTTTCTGTACACAGCTTTCAGCATGGTCCTGCTTCCCATTTAATCCAAATACTACAGCAACACATTTAAAATGCTATATACTTAATCTGTCCCTGCCTTCAGCCCTTATTCCTGCCATCCCAGGAAAACTCCCCAAAACTCACAATAACTGGCAAACTTAAAATTTCTTAGGCCTTCACTGTTCACCTCAGCAATGAACTCATTACACAAAACTGAGAATCCTTGTGGACTTCTCACTCTTCACTATATTAAGTTCTGGAAGAGGCCTTGCTACAAATTCATTCTTCCTCATAAAATAACATTTCAAGATTTTGTCTGCACTTCACTAGCTCTTTGAAATCTCACTTTCCAGTCAGGATTCCACTTACAACAGATTTTCCAGGCATGTTACTGCATACAAGAACAAAGGAGTTAATATCTGCATCCTCATTCAGGATGTGGGACAAAGGCACACAACCAGGCTGGTAGTGAAATAGGCCCCCTGCAGGAGGCTGCTCCCTCCCAAATCATCATGGACAGGAGCTGCCTGGCCCAAGGGGTCCGTGCACCACAAAGTGCTTTGATGATGGGCTGACATATAGTCAGTTTAATAAAAAACTATATTTAAATAAAAATACTTCAAGTTTTAAACTATTCTCTGCACTTGTTTCAAGTATGAGATCAAATTTTCTGAATACCATCATCCCCAAATAGCACAATGCACTCCCCAAAAGGCTTATTAGAACTTTATACAATGGCATGTTTGAAATACCTCCTCGTGCATTTCACCGTCACACTTGCATTTCTCATCACCACACTACAGTCATGATTCACAGTCATCCAGTCACCAACTGGTGCACAGAGTTATTTTCAGCTTCTCTGTTATTTTCAACCAAGGAACATAGTCTGAAGCAGAGACATTATTAGAGTTAGATATTAGCTGATAATAGTTTGATTTTCTCCCCCCATTTCTCTTACTCCTCAAAGTCATCCGGTAAATGCAGTTTGAAAAGTGATGTAATTAGTGCACTAATTAGAGTTCATTTCTCCACTTCAGTTAAATTACCAACTTGAGAACCAAATGTCAATTTTCAGTGCATTTTACAATCTAGCTCAACCCTCTAACATATGCATTTGTCAGAGTGCAAGGCTAGTTTTTCAAAGTCAGCTATCTGGAATGTCTGGTTATCACTTTCTGATAGAAGCCAGCTCTTTTGCATCAATAAGTACAGGCAGTACCTAGACCAAAATAATAGTGGAAGGAAATAGATACAGCAGAGAGGATGATGTATTGCCTTATGAGCTCTTTGAATATGTACAAGCTGTTTTTTGTAATAATTAGTAATTACAGTACACATTTCTTAGTTTATACCCATAGAACAGGTTCTGCTGAATTTCTTGACAGACAAAACAAGAATCATAACATTAAAATTACTTAAAACTACTGCATTTGCATTGATATGTAGCTTATTCAAAACCTGAAGATCCAGAAATACCATAAATGCATTCATCCAAGGAAGTAGAGAAAACATCCAGCTCCTGCCACACCCTTAGAGAAATCTTCTACTCTCAGCAAAGCATGCAAGAGGAAAATAGGAAATCACCTGTGAACTGAAATCCCAGTTTAAAACTCTAATTCACTATTATCTTCTCTTCTATCCTGTAATGAATAGTATTACAACTTGACATCATCAGTCATGGAACTTGCCATCATGGAAATACCTGCTTTATAAGAAATAGTGTCCATGAATATTCAAGCTAGAATCTAATTTTTGAAATGAATGGACACACTAAATAATAAGATAACAATTCTGCATGTAAACATTTGCAGTGTGTTTGGATTTCAGAGATAAAAGAGTAACAGAGATTTTTTTTGTCCAGTAGGGACCCCTGGTGTTTAAAGCAGTTATAACAAGGATCAACATCCCTGGCTGAAAATGAATCCATTACTTTGGAGTCAGCTGCCTTTCTGCATCCGCACCTATTGCATCTTCCTCCTCTGAGATCAAGGAACAACACCTAGTTGTATTATTAAGTTTAATCGTGAATGTCTTACTGATGCCTCGGGAAGGCTGATCTGGAACAGAAACTAGACAGAGCTAGAGAATAAAGTATTTATTAAAAGGCCTTAAAGGATACACCTTGGGCAGGACAAGAGCCTGGCCAGGGCTACACCCAAAGTGGACCCAAAGTGGTCACAAAATGGATGACCAGCCACGAGGTCTTACACTTTTATAANGAATCTGAAAAACATGGAAGCAAAAACTTAAGGCATCATTACAGACTTGTCATAGTCTTGCAAATGCTTTCACAGCACACCCCATACTCATACAGGCCAGAAGTTGGCTACAAAGCACCTGGTTACTCTAAGGGGAGGATGCTGGGGCTTGTCTGCAAGCAAATTTTGCTAAGGCCTTGCAAATTTCCTGACACGAGGCTGAATCACCCCAAACTGGGCCAAGACACACTTCCAAGACAAAGTCCAAGGAAGTGGGTATCAGCTTTATTCAGCTGGGATCACTCCTCCTAACAGCGCACACCCAGGCACACAGCAAAATACAATACACGGCTACATTTCATACATATTCATTGTTTCCCTTAGAAAAGCTGTGGTTATGCAAACTATTTCTTAGAAGTCATCATTATCATTAGTACCCTGGTGGTCACCTGAGGAAGGCTCCGCTTCCTCCTCTGTGGTGTCCTGATGAAGGCTGGACGTCTTCATCGCCGTGCCCTTTTCACCTTTCTCCTCTAGGCATGTGCAGCCTCTTGTTAGCTGTTTTGGTGATTTCCTCACTGGTTTTAACAAGCTTTGTCTTTTTTTTTGCAAGTTTTCTTCCCTATTTCTTGCCAAGTTTCACCCAGCCTCTACCTTGGTTAAAATGTATCTTATTCTTGCCCAATTATGCCTAGGCACAATGTTTTTAACCCTTTCAAGGCTCTCTGCATTCTTGCAAGATACCTTAATAAGCTTATCTTTCACAGAGGCAGCTATAGTGAGCCAATACTGCTTGAAAACAGCCATGAAATTCTATGTAATTGCTGGCCTGGGCCACAGACCTAGGACTCTCCATCGCTTCTTTTCTGATCGGCATCATCAAAATAACTGATAAGGCCTTAACAAAAAACCAAACGAATCAACTTCTGCATCATTATTGTTTTAAGTTAACTGTTGTGAAGCACAGTCCACTTGTAGCAATGGGGAACAAAGACTCACAGACCTCCTTACACCTCCGAAGAAGATCCCTTTATTGCCAGAAATCACTCTCTCTTTTATACTCTGAATTTCCACCCGACTGAAACCAAACTGAGGCCTGACACAACCTCACAGAAGCAGGGCACCCATTGGCTGACTCAGCCGCAGTGCCGCTGTCCACACGTCCTACCACCCAATCAGCTCCTTGTTCACATGCGGCCCACGCGTCCCTCCAGCCAATCACAACCTCACTTGTCTCTCAGCGGATTCTCTCCTCGCTCCGGGCTGCCTCTCACCCCTCAGCCGGTTCCAGCCGTCCGGCCTGCGGCTGTGCCTTCCCACAGGGCCTCCTGTGAGCATAAACCTTAACAGCTTCAACAAATATAGCCCCTTATGCCACATCCACTTTCAGAGAGGCTACATATCTACCGTGCAGAGTGTTACAAAACCTCTTACCTGTACTTCAACGTGCCTTTGTCACCCTAACCACTGATCCAACCCAGATCTCTGTTCTGTTCCTCTCCCTACACTACACATCATCTTTGATTTTATCTTAGTTTAGACTCTAGCTTCTGCAGATAGTGTGTGAGGTATTCTGCCTTTTTTAGATTACCTTGATTTTATGTCTCATTCTTGTTAGAAAACTGCCTCTGGCATTCCCAGAAATAATTAATGCTCTTGCAATTCCTAACAGCATTCTCTGCTTCTCGAATTGCCAAGGCATTTGTACACCTCTTTACGTGGAACTAAGTTGCCTTTGGTCTGTACTGCATTCTGGGGGACTATCAGGAGGATCTCTTCAGAGTCATCATATCCCTCCAGCATACGTTTGAGGAATATTACAAGAGGAGGAGTACTGAATGTCCTTATTCTGTAAGCCAGCACAGAGGATTGCTAGCAAGTTGAAATATATTCCTGGCAGAATTTAAGTCAACAGTATTACCATCTCACTTTGCAAACAAACATTTCACACACATAGGCTTCCATTACCTGAAGGGACCTATGAGGAGGGGGGCATTCTTTATCGGGAACTTCAGTGATAGGACAAGGAAGAACAGGTTCAAAATGAAAAGAGGGGAAATAGATACCTGGAAGAAATTCCTTACTGTGGGGGTGGTGAGGCACTGGAACAGGTTGCCCAGAGAAGCTTCCCTGTTTCTGGAAGCATTGGAAGCCAGGACGGGGCTTGGAACCACCAGGTCTAATGGAAGGTGTCCATGCACATGGCAGAAGGGTTGGAATGAGATAATCTTTAAGGTCCCTTCCAACCCAAACCATGCTGTGATTCTGTGACTTTGTACCAGCTGTGGAACATTACAAATCGTACACTACAGAGAATACATTAAAACATAGGCATTAAGCCATTTGGGAATAAGGGGGAAGCAGCCTCACCTTACCTCCCTTTTCTTCATTTTGCCTCTTTGGTGAACATAAGAAGATGATTTTGTTTAGTCTTTGGTCACTAATCAATTACTCTAGGGAAAAAAATAACCCAAATATATTTAATTCTAGGATTTTTCATTTAGCTCTTCATGTTCTCCCACGCTTCCCGCCAAGCAGGTCCCAGTTAGAGTCACACAGGCGTTGCTGCATAGCTCGTTCTCCAAAACAGCAGGGCGCTGGAGGGATGGCTTTTCAATTTAAAGGCTCTTTTAGTTAGGACAGGAGGGGCCGGGCCATTGCGTGCCGAGGCACCGCCCCGGGGCAGCGTCACCGCGGTGGGCGCGGGGCGGTCGGCGCGGAGCGCTGCCGGCAGTGGCGCCATGCACTCCCTCGCCCAGGAGATCCGCAGCTTCTCCAGGGCCAACCTGCGGAAGCAGCGCACCCGGGTGACGACGCTGACCGGCCGCAGGATCGTCGAGACGTGGCGCGGCGCCTGCCTGCACACGGAGGAGGAGGAGGAGGAGGCGGTGCCCGGCGGCGGCTTCGTGCAGGATCTGAGCGCTGACCTCCAGGTCGGCGTGGTGAAGCCCTGGCTGCTGCTGGGTGAGTGGGGCTGGGGGCGGCGGGCACCGAGAGGGGAGCGCCGGCCGGGCAGGGGCTCGGCGCAGCAACGGGCACACTCTGTCTCTCTCCCCGTAGGGTCGCAGGATGCTGCTCACGACCTGGAGACGCTGAGAAAGCATAAGGTAACCTTACATGGACGTGCGAGCGCATCTCGCGTGATGCGCGCGGTGCGTTTCTCCTGTAAATTAAAAATTCTAAAATATTCTCAAGCACATCTGAGGAAAACTGTGTTCCACTTGCATTTTCAAAAGGCTGCTCCGTTTGCAGGTGGATGGGTTTCTGTTGGCTTCACGAGAAGCTGAAATGCTTTCAGAGAATCCCAGAATCTTCCAAGGGACTTCTGGAGATTATCTAGTCCAAACCCCCTGCCAAGGCAGGGTCACCCAGAGCACAGGAACATGTCCAGGTGGGTTTGGAATGTCTCCAGACAGGGAGACTCTGTGACCTTCCTGGGTACCTGTTCCAGTGCTTGGCCACCCTCAATCTAAAGAAGTTCTTCCTCGTGCTGAGGTGGAACTTCTTATTTTAGTTTATGGCAATTGTTCCTCGTCCTGTTGCTGGGTACCAATGAAAAGAATCTCGCTTCCTTGCAAGAGTGATGATTGTTTAGAGCTGTTTAATGGAACAGATTCCTACACTCCCATGTGCATTTCCACTTCAGACACTAAGCAGCACCATTCCCCTTTGCCTTATGTGGATTAATGGAACTAGAAAAACAAAGCAGCTTCTCCAGGTCTGTCCCAAAATCTTGTCTTTTTACTCTGTTGCAGTAATGGGGTGATAAGACCTTTGGACAGTGGTAGTTCTGCAGGACAGGGCATGCACCAGGTTGGCATCTGGTGCCATCTAAATGTCACTTTACTGTAACTTGAAATAACCCACGACCTGGCTGCAGCCTGGACAGAGCAGAGATGGCAGGAGGCCAGAGGTGGTGTCGCCTGCCAAGAACAAGTGTAGTTTACTCTGAAATCCTTCAGCTTCAGCAAATGTTTTTGGTGACTAACCAAAAGGAAAGTTTAGCTGATGGATTAGAGCAGGCTTGAAATTTGGGCAATTGTTGGGTGGTCTGTGCTCTCGTTCCTATTGCTTTCTCTTTTATTTTCCAACGATGTGATGAAAACTCCCTTTTCTGTTGAAAATCCATTTTTTAGTCAGTGTTTGAGCACTGATCTTCAGAAAAACCCTGAGATTTATCACAGTATATTTTAGCACACTTTGAAACTTTGCTTGGAGAAAAGCATACCATAGACAACATATGTATGTAAAACTGAACATTGCACCAGTGTAAGGTAGAGTCTCTGTATGCCTGAAGATTAATTCACCTTTGTTACTGTTTGTTTTGCTTGCTGTCTTCAGAAAGTGCTTTTTTTTTTTCTTTTTTTTTTTCCTTTTTTTTTTGACTTAGGTCACTCACGTTCTAAATGTGGCATATGGAGTCCAAAATGCCTTCCTCAATGACTTTATATACAAGACCATCTCCATTCTGGACCTCCCAGAAACTGATATTACCTCCTATTTCCCTGAATGTTTTGAGTTTATTGAGAAAGCCAAGAGCCAGGTACAGTCTATCAATAATTAATGTTAGCAGTTATCCTGTTTAGATTATTTATAACACTACTTAAGAACTAATGCAGCTTCTTTTCTTAAAAGAAAATATGGTACCAAATGAATGGTTTTGCCATTGTCTTTTTAAATTTTAAATAGAAAATCCAAGTAATTTCTAAGCATTCCTAGAGATGTGGCACTGCTCTTAATCTTCATTCCCTCGAATGACTGTCTTGAGTTTTAGAGAAATGCTTCTTTAACACAGTTGGACCAGGGCTTGACTTTAGAGTACACAAATGCATCTTAAATCCAAGTCACTACCCCTGAGAGAAGGAAATGAAGAAAATTTATTTTTCCATTGGGGATGTTGTTTTGGATTAGAAACCAGCCTGGAAACAGGACTTTTACAGATCTGTGTGATTTATCATCATCTGTTCACCATCCTTGTGCTTTTCATTATAGAATCATTGAATGGTTTGGGTTGGAAGGGACCTTAAAGATTATCTAGCTCCACCCCCCTGCCATGGGCAGGGACACCTCCCACTAGACCAGGTTGCTCAAAGAAGATGCTGTGAATCCACATACATACCAAGAATATTAAAGAATGTGTAGTAGTCTTGGAACCAAAAGTTGATTAACTGCTCACAAAATCCTGAAAGGATGTGACATAGAAAATAGGCTGAAAATCCCTTCTGGGCTTGCTTGGCAGAGTTATGTGTAGCCAGCAACATGCCCAACTCAGAGCTGTTAAATTCAGGCTTACTGTGTAATTTATGTCAACCATTGTTTTGGTATCTAAACTATAACTCAACAACCAAACATTATTGCATGTTATTCTACCATATCTATCAGGTTCATTGTTAATGTAGATTGGGATAAAATATGATCTTGCCCCAGTTTTCTTTGTGTCACAGTGTTCTTTCCTTCTCTCATTTATAATTTACAAGCTATGTGATAATGTATTGTCACTAAATTACCTTTTCAAGGTTTCTAGTTACAGTTTCCAGTTCATTTCTAGATGAGAGTTGCCAGTCAGAACTGCACAATTTTGCTTTCTGCCTCTGGTGTTTATATCTCAGTCACTATTTTGTGGGTTAAGGAGTTTATAGGAAAACTTTTATAATGACATTAGTAGTTTTCTGATGGAAGAGGTGGATGAAAGAGAAGGTTATTAGTGCAATAGTTGTTCTCCAGGATCAGTTCAAAAAGCACATGATAGTAGCATACAGAGAGATCTCTAGGTGGTTTGAATTATTTTATTTGCTTTGTCAAAATAGTGTTAAAAGAGCTTATGATAAATTGTGTAATGAAGTGCTCTTCTGTTTAAGTAACCACAGAGCTACTACTGTTTCATCTCCTAAAATGGGGGAGGAGGAGATGTTGACTGGTGAGAGAACATGATATATGGGAAATTATTTCTAGAACATGGTTAACTCCATGAAGGAAGTATGGGAGCATGAGAATTGGAGGCTGCAAGTGAAGCCTGCACTGTTCTCTAAGTCATTGCCAGCTGGGTACTTGTAACAGGATTCACTTTTCTAAAACTGTATTGGCTCAAGTCTCTAGACACCATGGTACAAATTCTGATACTGATCAGAGCTCAGCTTTTCTTCTAGGCTCCAACTTGGCAGGCAGGTTTTCCATGACCTGTTCAGTGACCCATGTCAAGTCATAATACTATGAATGAGGGATACTTTTGCATATGTTTAATATCTAATAATAGATCTTATGAAATCTTGTGTTTCCAAAGAGAAAATCTTGGCTTATTCATGAACATTGCTCCTTATTGCTCCCCCTGTGTTTCCTAAGGAAAAAGCCTCAGTTTCACTGCAAAGTAAAATGGATGCATAGGGAATTACATTAGCCTTAAACTTCACTAAAAACTTTATGCTTCTTTTAAATTTCTTTCCTTGATGAGGCTTTTTGCCCACTGTGTATAACCATTGTATAATCATCTTCTCTGTTGGTGGAAGGTGATTTTGTTTCTCCCTCCATATAAATTTTTAAAAAACCCCAACTTGGTCTTGAATCTTACATGATTTTTGCAAGTCCACAGACCATTTCTGGGCAGGAAAACTTAGGGTATCAGGACCAGAGCAAGGAGTTCTTGGTAAATGGAGATTTCCTGTTTGCAGTCTGTTTCTCACTTTTATTCTGTATTCATAGCTAATACAAAATTAGTTAAGAATAACATGCCAAATTCATTTTTGTATGAATTGTAAACAGTGGGCTTTAGCAAAGAAAAAAATATTCTCAGTGTTAAAATTAGTTTAATATTATGGCCCAGATTCATTCACATTCAATAATTTTCAGGATTCATGGGTATCACTACATAATTTTTGGCAGTGTAAAACAAATGAGTTATTTAGAGATACATCAAACTTAAATGTGAAAGAGGGAAATAAAGCATGAGCTGTACAAAGGAGAGGGAAAATTGCTTCCAATGCATATTATTTACCCTCAGTGCCTCTGCTAGACATTGATCTGGATTATGGTATGGTATGACTGAAACAACGTGCATTAAATCAGTAAAAACTACTCCAAATCTACAGTGGATAAGCTTCAGCAATTTCTTCATTAGCAGTGGCATCATTTTTAGTGTCATTATTCTGGATTTACAGGTCACCACTGGCACATCCTCAGGTGGCTGAGATACATGTACAGGTCTGCTTTGTCCTCTGCCATAGTGTGTGTGGGGACGTGTGGCCCTGGGAATGTGAGCAAGGGAATGAAGAGAGCAATATCCAGCAGGCAGTGCACAGGAGATGTGATTTCCACTGCAAGGGAATGAGGAGAGCAATATCCAGCAGGCAGTGCACAGGAGATGTGATTTGCATTGCCAGGAAGGGTGGTATTGTTATTTGCTGTGCTGGGATGCAGGAGCTCAGACTCAGTTCCTAGCTCTGTCATAATGTTGTGCATCATTCTTTTAGTCTCAGCTTAGAATTTCTCCAGCAAGGATAATAACACTCCATTTCATACTTCTTTGTCTTATTTAAACTGGAAGATTTTTGGAGCAGGAACCATTTTCTGGTCTGTGTGTCTATTAAAATACCAGATAATTGTAGCTCCCAAATCTGTAACATAAACTATTAAGTTTCTGGAAAGGAGCCCTGGTGCTTAAAAGGTCTTTTTGTCTCTGGGTAAAATTCCCATTAAGTAACTTGTGCCTGTTAAGGACAGACAGAACAGGCTGTTTATAACTAAAATATCTTTGTTTAGCCTCAAGCATCTGAGCACATAATGTCATGTTTCAGTATTTTCATTCAGAATATGGAACTGCTGGGGGTTTAGTGGTTTCTTTTTGTGTCAGAGGGGCATCTGGCAGACAGTTTGGACTGAGGCTTTTCCAGGTCATGGTCTAACATACAAACATGACAACATCACAAGCCTGGGCCTTGCAAACATTGCTTAAAACATGCCAGATTGTCTAGTTGTCTTTGTGTTTGTTATTTCTTAACAAAACTTGCAGTATCTAAAAAGAGCCATTCATGTGTCTCAAAGGTTGTGTGGGAAATGTTTAAGTAGGATAAAACCCATTAATTTTATATATAATTCAGGATAAGCCTGAATTCAAACCCCAGAAGAAGCATTTGTGAATTCATGGGAGGTTGAGTAGTTTTGGATTTTGCACCCTAGTTCCCAGTTAAGGGGCTTAGTTGCACCAGTGGTGTGGTGGGAAGGGAGAGATCTGTTGCAAATCACACAATTATCTTCTCTAGTTTTTCTGTTCATGATCCCTGTTACCCAGAATCTTCCCTGCAGAGTACACAAGAAACATGCAACTGGACTACAAGATGTTCTAAAATCCGCCTCTGTGCCTAGCTGTTTGCTGCCTTGCTGTGTTTTCAACCTTTAACAAGATACTTGTCAAGTTCCTTTCCATATTTCAAATAAAATCTGTTTCAAAACTGGCACCCAATTAGATCAGATACTTTAGTATCCCAGCTGTCTGTGATGTGGTTTTTACATGAACAGGCTGCTGTAAGGCCTCAGGAAGAAAGAGAGAGGATGTGTTTTAGTACTAAGATATGAATTAGGTTTGACCAATTTGGTAATAAAAAAGCATTTTGTGTAGAAAAATACTTAATTTCATGCTTTTATCTGTGTTTGGATTCATATGTGTAAATATTTGCTTTGAGCTCAGCAAGGAGCTTTCAGTAAGTCTTACAAGAATTTTTATGTGAAGTTTCTTACACTTGTAATCTACCTGTGTTTCTTTCTTGGAGGATGGCGTGGTGCTGGTTCACTGTAATGCAGGAGTCTCCCGTGCTGCAGCTGTAGTCATTGGTTTTCTAATGAATTCAGAAAGACTGAGCTTTGCCAGAGCCTTTTCCTTGGTGAAAAATGCAAGGCCTGCAGCTTGTCCAAATCCTGGCTTCATGGAGCAGCTTCACAAGTACCAAGAACAGATTGTAAAGACAAATGGAAGCATAAACAATCATGACTGACCCGAAGGGAGGAGTGAAATATCTGTTTTGACTATACAGGAAGAGATGTTGGATGTACTTTAATCTGTCATTTTGAAATCTCCTCTCACATGTGCATTTTCATGTCTTTATATATTTTTTTCTTACCCTCCTTTGACCCTGTTTTTTCCAGCATGTCATCAAAGGGCCAAATGATGTTGTACTGACTTCAGAGAAGTTTTGCCTAAAACCAAAGCACTAATAAAAAGATACAGCTCCATTTTCCTTGAAATATTAAAAAACAGTAGAATGATGTTTTGCTTACTGAACCGTCAGAAAATGCAGGCAATAGAGAAAAAAGACTGAGTTAACTTGCTTTCTTTCCAAATTTCTGCATTCCTAGTTGGTTGTAAAATCTAGATAATAAAATGTTCATATAATGAAGTACCTTGATGTTGGATTTTAAAATTATATTGCAACTATAGGTGATAATATTGAATTTTGTGGGCTAGCCAGCCATTAATTTTTTTTGAAATTAAAAAAACGGTCTTTTGAGGATGCTCAAAATGCATAGGATGCTTTAATGCTTCATCTATTTCTATTGTTTGTCATCTAAGAGTGATTTGAAGTGCACTAACATGATGAGTCCAGTCTTAGAACTAGCAGGGAGTTTTTCATGTAAATCATTTCAGTAGAGATAAAAAAAAAGGTTGATAATTACCTGTCTCTGCTCATGCTGTCTTTTCTTCACATCTGCACCTCACGTGCTGTCCCCTCACTCCATTCCACATCACAAGGTATTGTAATTTTTAACCCTCTGAGAGATCTCAGGCTGAAATTACTGTCTTAATATATCATGCTTAAAAAAAAAAAAAACAACAAAACTCTTCAGGATTTTAATAGTATTTTGTGGCCTTCATGCCAGCTCTTAATAATTTGATATATTAATATGTAACAAAATAAAGAGAACACTGTGTTTGGATAAATCGTGTGGTTGAGTGATTTTAAAGGTTTGGTTTCAAGCTTGGCGTCCTGTCCTGGCACCAGTAATTTGAAGTAGTAGCTCATCATGGTGTTTGAACCATGACCTCTCTTGTTCTCAGTATGAATTGCTCATGCTCAAGAACATGTAGGACAAGGGGGAATGGATTCAAATAGAGTAGGTTAAGATTACATTATTTTTACTGAGGGTGCTGAGGCCCTGTAACAGGTTGTCCAGAGAAGCTGTCGCTCCCCCACCCCTGGAAATGCTCAAGGCCAGGTTAGAAGGGCTTGGAGCAAACCTGGGATAGTGGAAGGTGTCCCTGCCCTTCCAGGAGCTGGATGAGCTTTAAGATCCCTTCCAAACAACTCATTCCGTGATTCTATGCTAAACGTTAATGCGGGGATTAGGCAACCCCGCTGCATCTGCTCGCTGTTCGTGGTCATTCCCCCGTGTCCGCGGGGGAACAGCTCACTGCGTTGTCGCGGCGGAGGCGGGTGGCTGCGGGGCCGGCAGCCCGGGCAATGACTGCCAGCCCTTTCCCCGGGGAGGCATTGTGGGGACGCCGCTCTGAGTTCTCAGCCGGTGGAAGCGGCCCAGGACAAGGCCTTGTGACGGTAACCGCGGTTCCTTCAGCTCTGTTCGCGACCCAGAGGGAGGGGAGGCTCCCTCGGAGGGACCGTTTGCCCCAGAGCCGTGAGGGGACAGGCCGGCACAAGCCGATGCCTGGCCCCGACACCCTCACCCCCTAAGGGGGTTCCGCCCGCCCCCGCTTCTTTACACCATGCCGGGGGGCGGGTCGGAAGTGACGGCGGCAGGAAGCTCCGTCCCGTTTGAAAGCGCCCGGCGGGCCCGCCGCCGCCGCCCCTTTCCCGCCATCCGGGCCGACATGGCCGCCTTCGCCATGGAGCTGCCGCCCGCAGGTGAGCTGGGCCCACGGCATCCCCCTCAGCCACGCCGCGCTTCGGCTTTGCCGGGCCGTGCTCAGGGGGCTCCGCTGCCCGGCCGGGGTGCACGGGGGGTCCCCCGGCACTGCCTGCGCTCCCGTGAGGGGAGTGGGGCCGGGCCCGACCCCTGCTCCGGGCCGGGGAGTGTTGGATGCCGCTGAGCTGGAGTGCGCCGTGACAGACGGCGCAAGAAGGGGCGGTTCGCGCTGGGCTGAAGGGAAAGGGAGCGGGGTTAAACCGATCGGCCGTCCCTTGTCGTCGCGAAAAATGGAAGGTTGTGATAAACTCGGCTTGCCTGTAAAATGAATGATTAAACCGCCTTTGATCTCGTCGATACATGTAAATATCTCAAAGGTGGGTGCCGAGAGGATGGTGCCACGCTCTTTTCCGTGGTGCCCAGCGACAGGGCGAGGAGTAATGGCCTTAAACCAAAACACAGGGAGTTCGATGGCAGCAGGAGGAAGAATTTCTTCACAGTGTGGGTGGCAGCACTGGAACAGGCTGCCCGGGGAGGTTGTGAATTCTCCCTTTCTGGGGAGATTCCAAACCCACCTGGAAATGTTTCTGTGTACCTGCTCTGGGTGACTGTGCCTTGGCAGAGGGTTTGGACTAGATGATCTTCAGAGGTCCCTTCCAACCCTAACGATTCTGGAATTCTGTGATCTTCATCACTTACAGTCTCTTGTGTTATGTTTCTTTAATAGAGCCCACAGTGGAAAAAGTTAGCTCACTTGTCTTTTTCGTATTTTAAAATTTTGTTTTCAGGAGCTGAACCAATGACTCTTGGCTCCCCGACATCTCCAAAACAAGGAACTAGTGCTCAATTTCTCCCTGGGTTTTTGATGGGTGACTTACCTGCACCAGTGACTCCTCAGCCACGAGCTTTATACGGCCCTTCAGTCGGTGTAATGGAAACAAGGTCTCCACTGCTTGCAGGTCAAAATCTGTTAAATGTTGGAAAATTGTCCTGAAAGCAAAAAATTGGTTTGTCTCATTGTTCTGGCTGTTGCAGACTTGAATCCTTATAGTTTTGTATCTCTCTATAAGCAAACTCCACTGATTGAATAAGTGGTGAACTCAGTGTATTCAGTTATAATAAACGTTTTAAATGTGGCAGTTTTGGTATCAGGAAAAGTTTGTTTTACAAGAAAGGTAACATGAACCTCTCCTAATACAGAATCAATTTATATGGCTCTTAACGTGTAAATTACACCTACATCGATGTTGAAAATAGATATCTGCTGGCAAACTAAATGCAGCTTGTGCAAACTGCTGATTTCTTTGCAGAAATTTTTCTGTACTTTTGAATTCTAAAAGGTCACCTACAGATTGTCAAACTTACAAAAACTGGGTGGAGAACAACTGAAAATATACTTCTTAATTAGTATCTAGTGGTTGTAGCTAAAGTCTTGATGTCTGCTGTCATTGGATTGGAGTAGTGACGTTTCTTAGCTGTAGATGCTCATTTCTCTTCAACCACCTGATTAATCAGACTAGGAGAAGTTCTCTCCCATGTTAGTGTTGTACATCTGTTTTCTTCTCTGAGAAGAATGTGTGAGTAGTTGAAACATCATGGGTGATCTTGGCTTTTGTACTAAATCAGTTACCATAATTTAATATCTGATGGTGTTAATATGCTAGTCATTTTGAAGGAGAAATTGAGGATTCAAGTACTGCAAGAATTTCTCTTAATAAAATATTCTCTTCTTTGAATGTCACGCTGGATTGGACTTGATGATCTTTCTAGGGCCCTTCCAACTTAAAATGTTCCATAATTGGAGGTTTGTTGGACTGTCTGCCTGCCCTTACACTTCTGGGAACAAACCTCTTAGGAAAATATTTATGAAATTGAAACCACGTGAATTTCACCAAGTTGTTTTTTAAAGGGTTTGTTACAGCTTCAGAGTATCAATTTCAGGAAAAGGGGAGCCAGTAAGATATTAAGGCAGACTTCCCAAAGGGAGTGATCAAGTGCATCACTTAAACTGAAAACCTTGATGGGAGAGTGCTTTACATAATGCACATTATTCCATGTAACAGTAGCAGTTCTTGTATGTGTTAAAGAGTTCAGAGTGGAGTGTTGAAGCTCAGAATTTAGGATTGAAGAGTACTTTGGAAAAGCTTGGTTTCCAAACATTTTGCAAGTGAAAACTTGATGCAAACTATGTTTGGTTTTTTTTTCCCTGGGGTAAATCCACACAAAGTATTAAGATACGTCAAGGTCTTTTGAGAAGTTTAATTCTGTGTTATACTGCAAGTCCCAAAGTTTACAAAATGGGAGAGCAGCTGGTTTAACTTCATCCTGTCTATATGCAAGCTAGTCCCTGCTCTCAAGAGCTTACATTTTTATTTAGTATGAGATTAGATGGAAAGCCAAGGCATTTGGACAGTGGGAATGTGACAGTAATGTGCAATGTCTCTGGGCATTTTGGTAGGGTTCTTTACCATGTAGAATATCTCAATTTGTAAAAATCTTGCTTTTGCATCTGTGTTATAGGCAAGTTAGTCTCTGAAATAATTCAAATCAAAATAGATTTCTAGCCTGGCTTAAAATGGAAAGATACAGCTATGCTCAGAACTTCAGAGAAAGAACATGTAAACAGTGAATATAATGGGTTAATAAGAGGTCTGAGAATTCTAAATGGTACTTCTGTAGGATGCTGTTTGAGACACATGTGATGCTCCTACCTAGAACACTCAAACCTGAACAGTTTGGTAGGACAGATGTCTTTGCAAACCTCCAGTGAAACAAACAACAGTCTTAACAACAATCAACATGAGAGCATGGCTGAATTTATTATTGAAGTTTCAAGAACAAGTAGCACTGAAGCAAAATCACAAGTTTTCTCATGCTCTTCTCTTGTTCCTTTGAATTGCAGGAGGGTCTCCCCCACAACCAGTAGTCCCTTCTCATAAAGATAAAGGTGGTGCTCCACCAGTTAGAAGCATTTATGATGAGTTATCCAGTCCTGGGCTTGGATCAACACCTCTGTCCTCAAAAAGACCAGTAAGTGTCTTCAGTACTGGCCTGTTCTTAGCAGAAGATGTGAGGCAGCTTACTGCCTCAGTGAATTCTCAAACTTAGTTGTATAAACTGCTGTAGCAAAGTGACTGGTGACCCTTCTGATCATGTTGTTGCTTAATCTGGGTCGTTCAGTGTAGCTGTACCTGTTTAGACTAAACAAGAGCTGTGGTCATGAAGCAAATTCCTGTTATTGTCAATTTTCAATACCGTAGGAAATGAAAAATGCAAGTCATGCCTCAGTTATGCTTTGTACATTCAAATTCAGCCTGTTTGTCAGCTTTTCACTCTCTTGTGAATTTATTGGGCTGCTGATTCCCAGAAGTACTCTTTCACAACTTGAAAGGAGGTTGTAGCAAGGTTGGTCTCTTCTCCAGGTAACAACTAATAGGACAAGAGAAAATGGCCTCAGGTTGCACAGAAGAAGTTTAGATTGAATATCAGGAAAAATTTCTTCACTGAAAGGGTGGTCAGGCGTTGGAGCAGGCCACCCAGGGAAGTGTTAAAATCACCATCCTTTAAAGTGTTCAAAATTGTGTGGAAGTGGCACTTGGGGACATGGTTTAGTGGTCAAGATGGCAGTGTTAGGTTAGTGGTTGGACTTGATGATCTTAGAGATCTTTTCCAACCTTAATAATTCTGTATTTCTGTGATTGTGTTTTAGAAGGTAATAGAGGCACTTAGGGAAACAGAAGGAATTTTTTTCTGAGGAAAATATCTAATCGAAGTTTGGGTAGACAGTTGGGGTTAATTTTGAAAGAGGAACACTCAAATTTCTACAAGGTAAATTTTATAATAAGCTCTGCTGCTTAACTGGCTAATCAAGCATTACTAGCTCCTTTTTCACTGAGCTCTTTTGATGCAAGGAGAGCACTTTCCACAGAATGAGCAGTCTTTCTGTTGAGTGTTGCCTTCTGAAAAGTGTATTCTGAAAGCTGAGGTTCTCTGTGAAGGACAGAATCCTACAGTGTCTTAAAGGACTGGATATTAAATTTGAAAAAATGTTGAGCAGCTATCAGAACATGTGTTGCTAGATCTACAGGTACTCCAGGCTGTTTGATCTTGTATCTAAGAAATGCCATGATTCAGGCTAAAAGTAGACTAAAATTGTTTTGGGTGTTGAAATCCTATGTTAAAAAGAAAACAACTACTACCATCTAAAACTCAAAGTTTGCTTTCTTTCTATGCACTATATAGTTGAGCAGGAAAGTAAGTCTAGTAATAGTCTCCATACAAGTGAAAGTTAAGTTTCCATGATTTCTGAACCCTTTAGGCAGTGAAAATGCTGATAAACTTAGGATACTAATATCCTTCCCATCAGGATTGTGGTATTTCTCAAGAATTTCTCATTAATGTGATGTGATTTACAGTGCAGCAATAGTGACATGACTATTTTGAGAAGGTAAACTAAAGGGTGTCTGAGTGTTGATACTTAAAGCTACTTTGATTCACAAAGCATGTGTCAAATATATTGTCAGATAACTTTTCATTAATACCTCTTGGTAATCTTTTATTAAATATACATGCAAATATCTGGTCTCACTCTTAAAAGTTAGGAATAACTTAAGGCAAACAGTTAATATTATTACCTGAATGTTTAAATCCCTTGAAAATTACCTCTCTTAATCTGAGCAGTATACCTATAAGAATGATTTGTTATTTTCTGTGTATTAACACAGGCCAGCTTTACTTTAACACAGAGCCCATCAGTTGGAATTCTGCCATCAACTCCAGGAGCAGGTAGATATCCTGTCAGAATTTCTATTCTCGTTTCTTACTGCTTTCTTTTAATACAGAAAAATCATCACTGTTCAAGCTACACCAGTTCCTTGCTAATTTATGAAGAGGTTGTGTATTTGTGAGCTTTTCAAAAGGTGTATGGGTATCAGGATGAAATAATTATTCATTCTGAGACTGAGTTTCAAGGAACTTTTCTTGTTCCTTGTTCCAAATGTGGTGTTGAACTGAGCACAGAGGTGGTTGTAATTGAATGAAGAAGCTGAGATTGATGGATTGCCTTCCATCCTCACAAGGTTTGATATCTTGTGTGTGAACCAGTGGCTTCTTGCTAAGCTGTGTTCTGTTGGCCTGTTCCTATTTGGCAACTGTATTAAGCTTGTTGGTGTTTCAAAGTCAGAGAACACTAGGTTGCTAGTCATAAAAACTTACTACTGTGTTTGCAGATGTGAAGTTGTGATTGACTTACTTTTTCTGTCTGTGAGTAAATCCCCATCAAACTCTTCCATATACAAGTGAAATGCTTGACATTGAATTTGTTCTTTTATTACAAACCTCTGTCTTGCAAAAGAAATTCGTTCAGCAATACCATTTCAATTTAACAGCTTCAGGCATGTTCAGTCCTGCAAGTATTGGGCAGCCTAAGAAGACTACTCTATCTCCTGCTCAGCTAGATCCTTTTTATACTCAAGGTGATTCCCTTACTTCAGAAGATCAACTTGATGACACATGGGTAACTGTATTTGGGTAAGTTGATTTCCAAAGTATCAGAAAAACCTGGGTGAAGTCTTTACAGCATAGAAGAAAAATACCTGGGCATTGATGTTGTCTGTCAGTGGTGTGTGCTGCAGGAAATACAGCTATGGTTAATGCAAGCAAACACGTACAGTGAGGCATCCTAACTTAAACTACACATTATTTTTTAGTGTGTAAATGTAATAGTTTTCTAACTAGGTTAGAAAGGCACTATCCTGTTTCTGGGGTGTGTGGTAAAGTGCCTAGAAGGTGGTATTTCTCAAGTCACTGCTTCTGAGGTCATTACAGTGGCCTCTTCTGGATTTCTGTAAATGCTTCATAGGGTTGTATCTTAACACCTGAATTCTTAAACTACTCATAATTTTTTGAGTATATTTTTTCTTTTTTCCAGATTTCCTCAAGCATCAGCTTCCTATATTCTACTACAGTTCGCTCAGTATGGAAACATATTAAAACATGTGGTATGTCTTAGTTTGACACTTCTGTCAGAAAACACTGTGAATTAAGCATTTAAAAAACTACATTTCACAATTTTAATCTCATCCAGATGTCCAACACAGGAAACTGGATGCATATTCGATACCAGTCTAAGCTTCAAGCCCGGAAAGCCTTAAGCAAAGATGGAAGAATTTTTGGTGAATCTATCATGATTGGTGTCAAGCCCTGTATAGATAAAGTAAGTTAATAGTTGCTTTTAGTTAAATGTCAAGTGCTCTGCTTTTGGTTTTTCTTTTTATTTTCCCTGACCTCTTTAATTTCTTTTCTTTTGGAATTGCAAATTGTAGTGGCATAATTCAACATGTAAATGATTGCAGTGAGGAGAGTGCTTGGTGGTCATGTGTACCTGTATGTTCTGTACTGACACACCTTTTACCTTTTGGGATGCAAATGTTTTATCAAAAGCATTTTAAATAATAGATAATTTTAGATGATAAAGGTTGGAATACTGCTTTTCAGTATTTGTTTACATTATATTAACCCTCTATTTAAGAGTGTGATGGAAAACTTTGAAAGAAGCTCTACATCCTCAATGTCTTCAATTTTCACTCCACCTACAAAAGCTGCTGGCACACCAATACAACCTGCAAATAATACTCCAAGGATTTCCACAATGAGACCTCTTGCAACAGCATATAAGGCTTCCACTAGTGACTATCAGGTATTTTGAGGGAAACAAATTTTTGTGTTGTCTCCCCTTAGCTCTATGAGGCTGTACAGACATTAAGTTCAATGGGACCTTAGCTTTTCTTTTTTGCTGTCAGTTCTTGATGTGATTCAAGTACAAGCTCAGTCTGTTCAGTCTCTAAAATAATGATAAAAAATACTAAATCAATGACTTGTCACTTTTCCAGGGGTTAAGGGCTTGTTTTGAAAATATTTCAAACACATTTTGTCAAAATATAGTAGCACTTAAGAAGAAAAAAATGGCTAGTGTAAAAACTATTAACTACTTGTTGACTGATGCTCTGTATTTTCTCTTTTTTTCTCCCTGCCTTCTAGGTGGTTTCTGACAGACAAACTCCTAGGAAAGATGAAAGTATTGTATCTAAAGCAATGGAATATGTCTTTGGCTGGTAATATACAAGAGGAAGTAACACACCAAGCTGGTCAGGATTTGAACTGCACTACTGGCATTTGTAGTTAGTTGTATAACTACTGGTGGCAGTATTTTATCTTTCACAGCACCTGTTATGCCTTCAGTTTATTCAGAAGACATGTAGCTTGCACTTTAAATGATGGCAGCGTACACATGGTTTTACAGACTGAGTAAGTGTAAATAAAAGTGCTTTATCCCTATTTGTGCTCTGAGGGCATGATTGTGAAAAAATGTCAGCACTGACTTTCCCTCTGTGCTCTTGTAAGCACCTTCCAGGACTCTCCACTGTGCACAGAACACTGTCCACGCCTGCTCTGAACACTCTTTGGACAATAGAACCTGACTCTGGCTCTGGGGTCAGCAAACCCCAAACACAGGTGGAGGAAGGAGCAGGGGCTGTTTTGCAGCCATGCCCAGGAGAGACTGGAAGGGTTTCCTCCCACTGCTTTCACTTGGTTTGGTTTCTGACTGTGTGTGAAGCAGGAGCTGTGATTCCTCACTTGTGGGGATCAGAATTGCACCCAGGATCCCAGCACTGACTGACAGCACTCAGTACAGTGGGATCTGAGCCTCAGCCCCTGTGCTGCTGCTTCATTTGCTTCATTTTTAGTACACCAAGAGCTCCCTGCAAATCAGAGTGGTCTCTGGTTCTGCCCTCTTCCTTTCCCTTTGGAGGGAGGGAGCACTGCTGTGGTTTCAAGGAAGCTATTCTTGAATGACTTCCAGTATTCCAAGCTCCTTTGCCCTCAGTGGATGCTTCCCATGGAATCCCTCTCAGGTGGATTCAGAAAATACTGAAGTTGGCTCTTCTAAAATGCAGGGTCTTTGTCCTACTGCTGACATTCAGGGTGCTCAGCAAGACCTTTAACTCCCCAATTATGTGAAGCTGGACCTTCAGGGCAGGGACCTTTCCATCCTGATCTGCCCTTGTTCCCCTCTGCACAAAAGGCAGTGCAGAAAAGAACAGCAGGATGGGGCTTGTGTGCACCAGGGCGCAGTTTTTGCCCCACTTCAGTTCCACAAAGATACAACTCAAGTGAAGAAGCTGAAATGTTTATTTGTGCAAAGCAAAGCAGGAGGATAAGCTGGGGAGCAGGAGAAGGGAACAGGCAGGGTCTGAGGGCTGCAGGGAGGGACCAGTAAAGAGGGAAGGAGAGGCCAGGAGCTACCCGACCTTCCAGGCACACTCAGGTGTGCCCAGCATCAGCTGTGCCTACAGCTCCAGCTGATCTCCTTGGATCTCCTGGTGATCTCCTCTTGCATGGGGTCTGCTGCTGTCCTGATTCTTTGGATCCAGATGAAAGTGCTGCAGCTCTTTCATCGAGCATGACTTGAACCATCAGGTTTGTGTTGGAGGGGCTGTCATCTGTCCTAAGGGCTTGAAGGGCTGAAACAGAGAACAGACCCACAGTCAGAGTGAGGAAACCCCCTGAAAGGACCAGCCCACCCAGCTCTTGCCATGGCCTGGAGGAAGCAGGAGACAACAGGCTCAGCTGCAAGGTGCTGGCCATGAATCCCCCACAGACCCCTGAAATGTCTCTGTGCTCTCCCCGTGCTGTCCCTCGTCTGCACAAGGAGCTGAGCCCTCTGCAGCTTCCCCTGCCAGCTCCCACTGAAACGCCGCTGGCCTCACTCACCCTCACAGATGAGCTGCAGCTCTTCCGGCTGCCCCGTCATGAGCATCCCGGCGATCCCTGGGAACACAGAGCCCGTCATG
>VXBB01015246.1:0-143277 GCA_013399915.1 Illadopsis cleaveri
TCATAATTTATTTTTAATTTCCATTGGAAGAAAGGTTTTGGAAGCTTAGCACTTCCTGTGTGTTTGTAGATGACAAATGATAATAACTGTGGATGCTGATTTCTTCAATCTTCTGAACACGCTGGAGCTTTAAGTCAGCCAGAAGACCCTTGAAGAAAGTTAACCTTTAGGGTTTGGGCAAGGTGACTACATGGAACTCATTATGTTTATAATAGTGAACATTCAAATTTTGGCCTAATTTACATTGGTGTTATTCCTGAGCTGTTCCCTTACAATGTGTGAGGAAAGTGGTCCCTAAAATGTTGATTCATTATCTTACAGGACCTCATGGTAGATTTCAAATATTGGAATTGGTCTGTATTTAAAAATGTGTCATTTATTAAACCATTATTGTCTAACCTCTTCTGTCTTTGAGGTTTGATAACCATATCTGCCTTGGAAATTGTCAAGGTTAAGCTCAAATAATTCCTGCCTGACCTCAGAGAATAAAAAAATCCACTTGCAGAATAGCTATGGACTGAATTTTGGTCATTTAAATACCAATCAAGTTGAATCTCACATGGTCTTAATGTTTAGCAACAGTAAAAAGAAGAGAAAAGCTTGGACAGATTGACACCAGGACAAAAAAGGTAAATTTTCTTTCCCCACCCCAGATGTTTTCTTCTTGTTTTCTCCCATGTCTTCTCTTCTGGTACCAGAACCGAAGTGAATGGAAAAGCCTATTCTATACCCCTAGTTAGCAAGAAAACTGAGGTTAACAAACATTTGTTAAGAAGTCAGGGGTCACATCCCATTGTTAAAAGCACAATCGATGCAGCAGCAGCCTTGGTCTGTAGACCTGCTAATGCTCCTCACAAAGCAATACAATTCCAAGAATAGCATTTCTTTAAATGGAAGTTTCTTGGAAATGAAGGTAGCTTCACAAACATATCCACACCTCTACAGATGTCTCTCTTCACTTGTCATTTACTCTCCTGCTCTTCAGCATTTGTAATCACCCTTTTGATTATATTTAAACATATGCAATTTGCGTGGTCTGGAAGAAAATGGCAGGACAATATTTTACTGTAAAGCTGCAGCAAGATGACATTGGGATCAACAATATATCAGAATCTTCCTGCCGAGATCAACCCTGGGATATCTGAACTGGCATGGAGTGAATGTGGATTTCCATGGACATCATTGCATCTCAGAGAAGTTCCTCTGAACCTTGTTAAGTCACATGATGGGGTAGAACAGTAAGTGAGGCAATAAAGGCTAATAACATGAGGTTTCTCAATCTGCATTCTGTGCATATTTCTGCCTTTGCTCAAATACTCCTTGAATCTACCTTTTTCTAGACAGTGCAGTTAGCAAAGGACTGCTGACATGTGCAGTGGTGACAGGGACAGGACAGGGCAGTCATAGCAGTGTGGGACAGACAGCAGGGCACAACAATTAGATAGGTGGCAAGCTAGAAGGAATGCCAATATTGACAAAAATGATAGCTAGAACAACACAGAACACAGAGAAGAGGCCAAGTCCTGGATGACTTGTCTAGAGGATCAAACTGTATTCATGAGTAGAAATTGCAGAGTGAAATGGCAAAAGCAGGACTAAAACTAGTAGTTCAACAAGCACCATGTTTGTGTCTTGTAGATAGGACATGCTTTAACTGGGAGAAGAAATTGTATCTTAGAGCAGCTGTGAATGATAGAACTTTATGGTGCTGTAACCTGTCGCAAATTGTCCATTTACTTTATGATAAAAGTAAAGACCCTGTGCTGACATATAAATAGATTGCCATATTTTAGTATCAGGCTTGTAAGCTATATAAGAAGAATAGGATGTTAAAATCTCTTGATAAGGGAGCTCAGATGAGACAAAGAGAGAAGGAAATATGTCAGAAAAATATGAGCAATGGATTTGGATCTAGTTTTCTACTATTCTTTGGAATCTATTTCAGTATCTCTCCTACAAATGTTTAAAGTTAACCATCTTTTACATATAATACCTACCACATTCATTGCCAGCCTTGATATCATAAATTAAGTTGTGGTCTCTATGTAAATACCTTATTTCTTGCCAAGGGAAGCAAATGTGGCAGTTCAGCAAAAAAAAAGCCCCTACACATGCCAAAACAGAAACCAAAATATCTGAAATAAAAACTCATTTTCCTGATTTTTTTACATTGTGGGAAAATGTTTTCTACAACTCTTCAGGAGGAAAACCACGTTATCTCTGCTGATGTTCCTTGTGGCACTGTGTGGGTTTCAAAACCTCATTGTTCAACCGGCCAAGTAATTTTTTCGCCTCACATGAGACTGGAATAAGTTTGTCTTAACAAGTCTACAGAGTATTTACAAAGCTGAGAAACTGGAGAAGGGATGTAACTTCACTATGGAGGGTTGTGGGTTTTTTTCTAATAGAAGGAAACATCCCATAATTCAGCCATGATTCACTATCTTCCTATTTGTTATGGATGAAATACAATTGCCCTTTTACATGTCTGCTAAAAATATTCATCTTCTAGAAACACAGGTGGCTTTCTGTTCATTTGATTTTCACACTCAAATGCCATGTTCTGTTTATCCCACACTAAGAGATCAGAAGGTTGGATAAGACCATTGGGGTCATTTCAGTTGCACTATAATTACAAGATGATCCTCTCAACAAAACTCTTAAATGTTTTATCTGGTCTGCTTTGAACATGACTTTGTTGATGCATCCATGACTTCTTTTGAAGTGCTACTCTACTGCCTAATGGACTTAATGGGCAGATTTCTTTTTATCATTAAGATAAAATTTACATTTTCATACTATAGTTCATTGCTCTTTAATTGCCTTAAAAACACCTTTTCTTTCCCCTGACAATATTTCCTATCAGTAGCAAGAAACTGAGTGTATGCTGCATGTCAGTGTAGTGCTGCAGTGTAGAATTAAATCAACTGCCATAAAATTAAATGCACTTTCATTTTTCCCTTCCTCTTTTTTATCTAGGTAGACACAAAAAACTAGTAACAGGATTTTCCTAGTCCTACACAATTCAGTAGAATTTTGGTGTCAAATGATCTGATACTTACACACTTATAAAATTTGTTAGTTAACCCATAATAATTGCAGGTGTAAATAACTTTGTTTCAATGCACCTGTCTGCCCTGAAAATATTAGGAAACAAGTGGTCTGACTAGTGTAAAATCAAGTAGCATACAATTGTGTGTGTGTGTATATATATGTATATATAGTGTGTGTATCTATACACACATATGCACACATCTCACACATCTACATCTATGTGTTGGGTTTGTTTTTTTTTTTCATTCCTTATGCTTCCAGGATATCCCTTAGGCCCTTAGCTGGAAATTAAATGAAATATTTATGGATCATTTTATGCTCACTTTCTGCAAATAACTTTTTAGGAATCTGAATTAGCAAATAAGCTTGTATTCCTGGGAAAATTAATGGCGCAATCTCATATTTCTTGTGCATCCAGAATTTTCATTGAGGTCAAATAGATATCACTATAGGAAAAAAATTAGCACTGAGGCTGACAAGATACAGTTAACTTGTTTTGTTTATGCATATTTCCCTTAAAATGTTTGAAATATTGAGTCTTATTTTTTATTTAGTTCTAATTGAGATTAGAACATCTTTAAAGATGCTTGTATGGTTTTGCAGTGAGATGGAATTTTAATTCACCCTTATCCTAACACATGAGGGAATAGTGGAGAACCTTTTGCTGAAGCCCAACACCCTTTACACAGTAAAGCATCTTCAGCCTGAACTCTTCCTACTCCTTCTATTTCTCAGAAATGGCAGTTCTTTTTCAAACTTGTCGTTATGTTTTTTTTTATTAAAAGGAAACCTGATGTCTGTCCTTTTCCCTTCACTATTTTGAAAGAATACATTCTGGTTCTACATGGCCACTTGAAATATTTACTGTGGTAACTTCAGATTTGGAAGAAGGAAAAGAGAACAGATGATTTTCCTCTCTTTTCATGTGGAAGGGTCTCATAAAGAAAGGAGGAGAACTGACAGGTCTGTTTGGTGTCTCATTCAAGGCAGTCACATACAGAATGAAATTATTACTTGCTCGGCTGTTCAAAATACATTTGTGCTGCTACTAATTAAAATTACTTTGGACTTTTAGGAACGTAGTGCTGTAGAGCACCTTGGCAACAACTTTTCAGGCCATGACTCCATGCATTTTTCTACCATTCTTAAAAAATAAAAGGCATTCTGCTCTCAAAAAACCATCAGGAAAACACAATTCCTTGTGTCATGTCATTAGAAAACTATTTTCTTCACAGCTATGTAATATTCTTTAAGATATTCTCTACACTCTCTACATCCTTTGCCTGTTTTTGGCTTGGAACCATACTACATAAATCCACAAATGCTTGTATCAGCAAAACCGAGGACTTTCCAAAGTGTTGGTAAGTGTGAGTGTACAAATTTTCTGAAACAAATATCTAAAGAATTAAAGAAACTGTCCATGCTGTCATTGAAATCATGGGCACAATTTTGCTAATTTAAACTATGCTGCTGTTTACTTAGAAACAATATGCACTAAGCCAGAGATAAAGAGTGTATAAAACCAAAATTCTGCTGCTGTTTGATTTTGAAAGTATTTAAATTGTGCAAAGTAAATATATTCTTTCTCTAGGTACTGGTGTGTTTATACTGCACATACACAGAGATACACAAAAAGGCAGTGTTGGATCTCTATTTATAATATAGATGACATCATCTGTATGTTTAAGAGACCTTGCATTTGTACAGAATGTAGCAGAGTTGTAAGCTTTGCTGAGTATCTCACTGAATTGAAATAAATAGCTTAGGCTCTTCACATTCCATTTTTATGCTCAACAAACTGTCACTAAGGAAGTAGCTTGGCACAGTTTATGACATTTTCAAGAGATTTGCAGTTGTGCCCTGAATGCATTCAATTATACTTAGTATCAACCTTCGGAATTACTTTTTATCACTACCCGGACAACTTTAGCACAGAGGAAAGTGCTTTGTTCAGAGATAGTATTCTGATGTCATCTATTTGAACATCTGACATATTGAAACAGGCTACTCTGTAGAGGAAAAAATGCATCAAGTTTATATGAAATATCAGAGGCCCTTTTCCCCCAATTTGCCCAGCCCAGCAGTTAAACTGCAGTGACAGGAGGCTTAGGGAGACAGGCTGAGTCTGGGAAATCCCAGCTGCTGTGAAGCTGTGTAGTGAAGAGAAGCATTGATTTTTCTTTTTAATTTCAAATCATCTGCACTCCTTGAATGCCATCCTATGATTTTTCAATTAAAAAGTATTGCAAAAAGATCATGTGTAATTCAAAGATATGGCCCAATTGCTACATGTTTCTGAGAACACAATGTGTCAGTAATGAGTCTCTAACAAAAAAATAAAATTACAAAGACTGTCTACAGAAGTGCACTCTTACATAGACATACTGATGTGCCTAATTAAACAAGCTGAATCATGATCATCAGGGTAATGTAAATACTAATAATGTTAATAGCTTAGCTTCATCTAAATTGGACTGTTCTGGAAAATAGCCACTAATTGGTATTGATAGGAAATGATGAAGTAATGTAATTTTTGCTGACAGTACTATACGCAGCACACAGAAACAAGTTCCCTCCAATGCTGGACAAAAGATTTCTGCTGAACTGCAAATAAGCACAAAGCATAAATGGTGCCTTTTGATAAATGCTAAGCATCAACAATGCAGCCTCAATTAGGAAAAACTTCGAGTTTTGGCAACTGTAGCAAACCATTGTAAGTGTTGGCAGGGTTTGCAGGCCCGGGTCAGCTGCTGGGGCTGCAGGAACAGACATGTGGGGGTTTCTCCCTGGAGCAGCTCTCAGGCAGCCTGAGCCAGGGGAGCCAGGCCCCAAAGATCCCTGGTTCTGGGAGATTTCCCTCTTTGGGAAAGTTAACGCTTTGTTGAAGTCTTTACAAACCTGCAAAGGTCCCACATTCTTACTGTTAAAACTAAGACAATAAAATTCTGTCAGGCCAGTGACGGCTATGCAAGCAATACAGAAACACATTAACTAAGTCAAATGATCTGATAATATCTAACACTAACAATAACTGATAATTGCCTAACACTTTTCTCTTATTGAGCACTGAAGTAAAGCGAAGGTTCTAACATCTGCTTCTTACTTTCCCTCATAAAATGGAATGTGCTCTTCTGCAGTTTGAGAAATTATATTAAAAACAGAACACTAAAAACTCAGTTTTTCATATGAAAAACTACTTTGTCAATTTGTTGTATGATTGTATTACACTTCATATTTATGCAGTGATAGAACCTTTCTGCATTATTGTGTACCCAGAAGTATAAAGATAAAAGTTCAATTATTTCATTGCAGATTTTAGTATCACCTTAAGAAATGTGTGTATATTTTAATTTCTGTGTCATTGGCTTTTATAGGTGTCTGAAATTTCTGTATTACAGTTATACAGAATGACTCTTTTGAGCAGTACACCTATTATGATGCCTTTTAGTCATTGATAGAGCCTAAACATTTAAACTGACATTCTGCTTTCTACAGCTCCAGCTGCTAATTTTGACTCAATGAATATGTACCTGCTGCAGGTCACCATCACTCCTACAGATGGTTACCATTAAAATGTTGTTTCTGTTAAATGAGAACAAGGTACACAGGACAGGTGATCTTTTGATTTAGCTTTCAGAATAAGATCTTTGCTGATGACAGAGCAGATGGTCAGCTTTGTTGAACAGGAGAATTAAAATAACTAGATATATTTTGGCAGATGTTCATGACATTCATGCATAGATAAATTTAATCCTCATCTTTTATCTCAGCCAGGTTCTAGGTGTAAAGGATGTGCAGTACATCATGTGTAGTGTGTTCTGAAACCTGAACCATCTCAACACTACATTTCTCTGGTATCACTGCAGTGAAAGAATGGCGTATTTTGCTTTTATCCATCAGAAGACATAAAGAATGTTAAAATCTTAATTTATTTTCAAATGTTTGCTTTCTGGTTTCTTACAGAAAGAAGTTTCTTACCAAGCAGAATAGTGGCTTTGGAATAGGCTATTCATTTTTGGAGTAAAAACAAGAACAATGTAGCACAGATCTTTCAGCAGTTCTCACTGCTCAAGGGAAAAACTGAATGTCAGTAAGTGTTATAACTCAGTCCTGAATCTCATACGTAAATACAGATCCTGGTTTTTGTGTTTAGCATATTTCCATTAGCAGGCTACTCACTTTGGGACTTTCCAGGCTGAAGATAGTATTTCCACAACCCATCTATTTTAATTAGTGGCCAGGAAAGTTAAAACAGAATACTTCACCAACATGTACAGCTTTGATAAGCTTGAATATGGAGAAAGTTTGTCAGGAATCCTTGATTAATCAATAAAAGGTTTTTTGGCAATAAAATTCCCTCACTAACAATGTGGTGTCCCTGGACTTTACCTCCAAACCAGAAAATTCTTCTTTGTAAGCTCAGTGTCCTGAAAGAAAAAGATGGAGGTCATGAGTTCATGTACACTATACAGTGTTTCACGCTGGTGAGATTTTCAAAGGTACCTGTTTAGTAATTGGCAGATTTCTGCTTGCTGAAGGATATGTGTCTGGAACAAACTAATTTCAAAAGTGGTCAATAATTAATAAGGCAGCCCTTATAAGCAGGTGTCTCACAATGTCCCTGCTCCCTTCCTTTCAGTGGAAGAAGATAAAATCACATTGTTAAAGGACTGATGAACATTCAGATATATTGTGGCATTCAGATAAAGGCGCTTTTTTCTTTCTGTGAATCTTTTATAACTGGGTCAATACTTACACTGTTGCATGTGCTACAGCATTTCAGGAATTCTTGCCAATAAATAAAGTTCAAAAACTTGCAAAAAGAAACAAAACTATAAAACTTGTTGTACCACAAGATGGCAGTACTGTTTAAAATATCAAGTTTATTCAACTGAAACGATAGTGTTATGAACATCCATAGCAGATAGTACACACACTACTTGTTTACTGCTATAGTGTAAGATGGATATTTTCAAGGGAGATAATCACAAGTTAGTGATATCTGCAGGGGTTTTTTTCGTTTTCCTTTTAAGAAATACCGTAGAACAGGTTCTTGTTCCATATTGAGGCTCAGACTCCAGTGGAACAATGTAACTGGATTTCAACAAAAAACGTGTAGAGATAAGAATAAACATATTGCAATCAATGAACATATTGTGCACTCGTTTTCTCTTTCATGTCCTCAGTTTCTGAAGAAGAGAAATTTGAGGCCATTAAATAGGGTCTGGCAGCTATTCTTGTTGATTAGCTATCACGCTAATAATTACAGCCACTTTCAGGCAGCAGAGAGAGCAGATGCAGGAAGCTGTCATGGCATTGCTTCATCAATATAAAATGTGTTGCATGCAAAAAGTGTCATTCAGAGCAAGCAGATAAAATGATACTGTATACTCAAGGGTAAACGTTATATTCCCTTTTCTGAGGCACTGCCTGGTTATGTTATTAAATTGTTTTTGCTGTTGTCTCTTATAATAAAACAATCACAGCACGGTGTTTCTGCAGCAGAGCTCAAAGACAGGTGTGGAGCTCCCAAAATGGGAGTGAGAACTGGGTGGTGTCACAGCCAGGCAAAGGAGGTCCTCAAAGGCAGAGGAACTCAGGCACAAACACACACATATGTGCAAGCTTTCACAGTGCTGAAAGCAGTGCTGGACAACTATAAAGAAGTTCTATTCCAGGGAGACACACAATGATATAAACCCAGAAAATCTAGTCTTGCCTCTCCATTAGTGGCCAGGTGAGTCCTAGACACATGCATAGCTCCAGAATCATGAGGGACATCACTCTCAGCAGGTCAGCCCTTGCTGCTTTAGTCCCTGTGTCAGGCAGCACTGCTGGGAGCTGGCAGTTGCAGCTGCAGAGCTGCTGATTTGCCACACTAATGATTTGTCGTGGTGTAGTGAGAACTTGTTAGTCTGCCCATTGCCATGACAGGCCAACATTTCTATTTCTGTTTGCAGTGGCAGATGCAAATAACCACATGAATCACTACTACAGAGCCTAATTCAAGGCATGTTTTTCAGCAATGTGATCACAGTGCCCAGTAGTGGTCTATGAAGAGGAACATTATTATATTTAACTGCAGGGTGTATCTTTTTTCCTTGATGTATACTGTAGTATGTAACTCCTATGAACTTTAAAAGGCTATGGACTCTAGGAACATCAAAGTAGAACATGCCCTGAGAAAAAAAAAAAATCTGTCCTTGGATGCTCACACAGGTGCTATTGACATTAATTTAAGAGTGCATTTCTTAGCCCTAAGTATGCCCTTTCTACCAGATATGGAATTGAGCTCAATTCTCATGGAAAAGTTTTACAGAATTTCCAGAAAATAACAACTCTTAAGAATATATTTTAAACCAAACTATTTAGAACCAGAACTTTATTAGACAATGAGATACTTATTGCATTGCACAAAACTACTTTCAAAATAAACAACAGCAAGTATCTCACCCTGCTGTCTTTGTAGGTCTTACCTGTCTCATATCTTGAACTGCATAGTCTCACTCTTGCAGATTCTTTTCAAGGAGATTATATCAAGAGGCAGATGAACCCACTTTCTCCACTCATTGCTTGCCTGAATATCCAAGCATTGCGAACACACTGCTCGGCATGATTTTTAACCAAGATTTTGCTGCATAATTATCATCAATAGCCATCAATATCTACTCTTTATGGAAGCAAAAACTTCACATTGATCTCAGTGTAACTCCTCTGTCATAATTCAAGTTTTCCTGAGAAAAAGTAACAGTTATCCACACAAATAATAAAAATTGAATTTTCTCCTATACCTCCAGTTCATACCTACTCACCTGTTTGAGTGTCCCATGGGGGAGCTCTGCCTTTATAGGTGATTAAGCAAAGAACTCTCTTACCTATCTTCCAACTCAAATTCTCAGCTTGTATGAAGTAGCGGTGAAGGATATGTGGTGCAGCCTGTTGAGAACATACAGCTTTTAGTATCAAGTGTATGGGGTGCTGGTCCTTAAAAATAACCTGCTGTGATTTACCATAAAAAGCCAAACCTGCTCCAGGTCAGGATGCAAGAGGGTTCACTGAAGCAGTGGAGATCTGAAAGGTCAGAATATGAAAGGATTTAGCAGAACTTTTAGTATTTTCCTGTGCACACATGGAAACACAGTGTGGGCCAGACTGTGCATTCATATGTGTATCTTCAAAGCAGTATGAGACACATACACACACACAAATCATAATTGATATTGCTAATTATATTATTCACTCTGCACTGTGACATTACCTACCTTTCCTAAAACTCAGAATCCTTTTGCTGCATTTTTTGTACCATGACAGTGTGGAAGAAAGCATAAATAAATAATAAAGTGACCTGTAAGCTAATATGCTCGCTAGTTCAGAAGTATTTTCAAGTATATATTTTAAGATGACATGCCATTAAAATAAAAAATTAATAAACAGAAGCAAAAAAAGAGCAACATATTTCATTTCACATTAAATACATCTAGGTAACTTGTCACTTTGCCACACCTTCTCAGAGGATGACACAGGGAACAGGCTCCAGAACCAAAGGACAACGGCTTTGTCATAAGTCACCTTGAATTTGAGCACTGGATCTGCTGTGCCAAAGCACAAGCCCCACATATCCTGTCCAATATTCTGTTCTTGAAAATGACCAGCATCTATAGAAAGTGCAAGAAAAGGATGGAAGGGAATATTATGGGATAGCTGCTTTAGATGTGAGGAGCTGCTCAATTAAATAAAATAAAGCACAAAGCACCAAGGTTTCTAGCCTTTACACTTTATTCTGTCTTAAATATAACCACATCATTCCTTCACAATGTTTTCAGGTTAAAGAATCCTTACTACAGCAACAAATATTTTGCTACCATTTTTATTTGCTATTAAAGAGCAATAATCCCACCACAGAGGCAAGGAGCACAGGTTTTATTTTTGTGTTTGAGACGTGGCAGAAGGCACTTGCCAACAGAAGACACTGGCAGAAAATTAGAATAATGCTATGGCCACAAGACAGATCTAGAATTACAGAAGGTGACACAGATTAGGGTGTGGAAGGAGGCATTTAGCAAGCAGCAGCTGCTGCCTGTGGGCTGGCACTGGAATTGGTTACCTTGAGTGTTTTGCCTGCAGATGCTGTATGAAGGAAATTCATAGAGGAAAGCCCCCTGTGCTATCATATCTTTGTCTTTATTCTGCAGTGACTTCCTACACAAACCAGCTCTAACAGGTGAAAACCAATACTGTTATGACACTGAAAGTTTGTGGAGACAACCATCAGCAATAAGAACCTGAACTGCTCACAGTGAGTGGTGTACAGCTGAAATTCTGACTGCTAAAAGATGGCTTCTGGCCATGTTTCTGTGGTTTTGTTTACCCCAGTCACTTTAGCAAAACCTGTCTGCGTCTCATCTACATCTCTAGATCTCTTTGTGCATGTGTTTTACATCTTTTCTATGAGACTGCAAAAGCTCTGCAAGGCTTCATAGTCTTTCCCCTGGTATTTGAATCCATTTTTTTGCTTTTGAAAAGTGACTGAATTTTTGACAGCTTTCCTAGCAAAAGAAAGACAGCACTGTGTACAAGTCAAATGTACTTTTCTGCCTACATTCAACATGAGCAGGGGAGTCACCATTCTGCTCCAAATTCAACATCTCCTTCCAATATCCTGTTAAAATCATTCTTGGTTTAAATTTGTTGTCATTGAAACATTTGGAATATCTCCCCAGATTTTCTCATTCTACTCCAGAGTATTTAAAAACTTGTAGCAGTAGTGGTTTGGATTTTTCCCCCCCAGAATCAGACTAATATAGAATTTCTGGAATGAGGAAGAGTAATTGATAATGAGCAGGAAGACGTGATAAATTTTTCAGCAACCTCTGGATAGCACATAAAGCTAGGAAATCAACAATAGGAGAGATGAATTTTCAAAACCCAGAGACTTAAAAATAGTAAAACAGGTGTTCTGCTAAAACTTTAACATCAGCACACTTGACAATACCAGATATTGTTATATTTCTGTCATATCTACTAAAAAGCCCAAAGATAGTTATATGATGATTTCAACAGTTTTTGCATGAAAAGTGATGCAGTGAGCAGATATTCTGATTTCGTAGAAGGAAATACAGCAGTAGATTTAGCTCCTCAATATGTTACTGCAATACTGACCAGAAGGGTAAAAGCCAAATGAGTGAGCAGATTTCCCAGCTCTTTGAACATCCAATGCTTACACTGAACAGCCCTGAAAGATATGCCAACTTCAGAAGTTTAATGCACATGTTCAAAATGCATAGTCCAGGGAACAATTCAGACAGAGCTCTCTGGGGGCTACTTTTGTGTTTATGAGTATTCAGCTGAATTTCTAAATTGGAAGAATAGAAGCTTACATTTGGCAGAAACGTTCTCAAGAGCATAGACACTTCTAAGCTCCTTCTCAGTGATTTAGCTGGAAACTTTATGGAACTACAGGAACCTGCTAGGATGGTTTTACTACCCAGTATAACAGAACCAAAATTCCATCCGTTCATATTTACTCTAAGACAAATAGCTTTAAATATACTTAGCATGTTTAAAGCATCTAAGAGATTTAATATTAGGGTCCTCTAACTTTTCTTCCTTTAAAAGAAACACATTCTGTCCTTCCAGGAGAAAGTTTTAGTTCTAGAAATTCACATTAATTAATGTACTGATTTGTTCCTGTCCTGTGAGAGATGAGCTAAGTTTTTTCTAGCTTGTGCTAAATGAAAAGCAATCTTAGAAAATGTTAATTAATATTATTTGTTTAATAGAAAACATGCGTGGAAAAAGGAAGTGTATAGGATTATAGAGAAGATTATTTTATTTTATTTTATTTTCCCTTAAGGCTTGGGCCTATTGGTTTATAGGTAGTGGAGAGGATATGGAGTGCCATTGTAGCACTGTTTCCAACAGAAAACTGGATACTGACAATATTTCATTGATGGAATGGTAGTGCAATATCCCTGCATTTGTTTGTTTTCCCATGCATAGAAAGCATGAGAAAATGCTGCTTACATCATCTAAACAAACTCTCATAGAAATTTTATAAGCCAGCAAAGCACAGATGGTTGAAGGCATATGTTAGATCACTATTATAGTTTATTTGCTTAAGAAGACTTTCCCTGTTCAGGTCCTCAAAACTTTCTGTTAGAACTCAAAATGAGCAGGCGAAGCACATTATGTATCATATCTGCATAAATGTAATTTCATTCCCCTATAAGGCCTTTTCCAACAAAAATGCAATTGAAATGCTATATAATAATGAAAGTATCCATTATTTATAACTGTTTCTACTAGCTTTCTCTTTAGTATACTTTTATTTTAATAGGCAAGGCCGAAGTGCAAATCACTAAAGTCAATTTATGTTAAAACTCCCATGTTAGATAAGGATGGAAGGGTCACTTGTTTTAAAGATTCTGCAGCTTTTCATATTAAAAAAAATCTGTGAATGTGTTTTTTACTCTGTGTGCTATTACATAGGTTAAAGAGGCAATTTTAAAAAGAAGCTTTTGCTTTCCCATTTAGAATTGTTCTTGCATCTCAATTCAAATGGATTCAGGCAAACCTAGGATACCTAGTACCAGTTTGGGTGCCAAAATTGATCCACCATATCCGTGTTTTTATCTAGCAAGCTGCAAATCACTGTTAAAAGCTCATGGTGGCTGGAATTTAGGGACAACGATATTTTGTTTTCAGCTGTGTAAGTCTTTAGGGCTCTGATGTCTGGCTTACATTTTGACACATATTTTCGTCACACCAGCAGTCCATGGAAAGTCTCTGAGTCACTTTTTCAGCCGGGGATCTTCCTGGGACACAGGTAAAACACACTGCAATTCCTCATTGTTACTATGCAACTGCCAACAACAATAGACTTGGGATAAAATCTCATAAAGGATTTTTTTTCAGCCAACCTTTCAGGAACCTTAGAGCCTCAGATTTTTAGCCTTTATAAAATTTAATCAAGCATTTTATTTCGCAAGGTGCCATAAAAAGCAAAGCGGCGCAATAACGTAGCCCAAGTGCATTACCACTTCCTCTCAGATTGACTGTGCATTAAAAGAATTCCAAACAGTGATGAGGCTTCAAATATCTGAATAGAAACATCACTTACACATAAAGATGAGAAAGCCCCAGCAGCCCCTGGAAGGAAGCTCTGTGCACACAGGCACACACTGAAGCAAGAGGCTCTGGAAGACACCACTGAATAATGATTGTCTTTCCTGCCTCTCACAGCCATAGAACCCAGAATTTGTCTTTCTGCCTAGCAAAGGCAACTGTGCACACAAACAGCACCTGTAGGGTGGGGGAATGTTTCCTCTCACCAGAGTGTTAACAGGTCAAAGGAACAGGTCTTGAGACACTGACTAAACCTGTGAATTAAATGTGAATTTAGCAAAGTTTATTCTGGGCTCTAGGAAGCTTTTCTTTCCTGAGAGGTTGGTCAGGCACTGGAACAGGCTTAATTGCAGTTTTGTAGTTTTAGATAATTCAAGACAACAAAAATCTAAGGCATACATTCTAATGAATTCTAATCAATGAAAGGCATGATTTGTCTACTTAGCCATTGTCATTCAGCACAGCCACAAATATATTCATCATATGTATCATACTTACAAAAAATCATTCACATATTTTAGTCAATAATACCATATAACAGATACTTGTGAACATTGCAGTATTTATTTCAGGTGATTTATCATCAAAAGAAGTTTGAATCTTGTAACTGATTACTGAGACTTGACTCTTGACTCTCATGCAACACAAAAGCACATGAACATTTGCCTGAAATTTTGATGGGCTGAAGTACATCGGTACTGTTGGATTTACGTATCTTAAAATCAATCATGGTTAGAATGACCATACTAATCCATCTCTAATTTGCTTCTAGTTATGTCTCATATATCTATCATCATTCAAGTTGCACTTTTAGGCTGTAGAAATACTTTGGAATTCACGTGTCCCTTGATGTGCATATTTCTTCTAAAAAGCTATACTAAATTGTGCTTGAAAATAGTTGTTGGTAAGAGTTATACACCAAACCAATATAATAATTTCACACTGGCCACTCTGAGGTTATGTTCAAAAATGGGCCACTCTGAGGTTATGTCCAAAAATGTTCTGTTTATATATATTTGTGCACAGAACATTTGCAGCAGAGAGACTGTGGTAGTACTGGTTCCTTTCGAGACAAGATAAAAATCAATATTTCATTAAGTGTTTGACTCTGCTTTATATATCTCTAGCTACATTTTCATAAGAAAACAACCATCTCAAAACAAACAAGAAAGAGCCATTGGGGATATTATTAAATTAAATAATCAACACTTAATCCAGTATTTCTAATTTTCCAGCTATGAAGCACGCCAAACTGAAAAACAGGTAGTCTTCAAAACAAGGGAAGGAAGGAAAGAAGGAAGGAAGGAAGGAAGGAAGGAAGGAAGGAAGGAAGGAAGGAAGGAAGGACGGANGGAGGGAGGGAGGAAGGGAGGAGAGGAGGGAGGAAGGAAGGAAGGAAGGAAGGAAGGAAGGAAGGACCCAAATTAATAGATAAATGCAGCTAAAAATGAATTTCCTATGTTAAGAAGTTGAATGTTTTAAAACAGCTTGAAAAAGCTGATCAAAAATATCTACAATGGAGAAATTCTTTTTCTTTAAATACAGCCCACTTGAAAGAGACAGTGAGGACAGAGACACTAAGGGTAAGAAACTGCAGATTTATTATTTAATGTTTTGTTCCTGAATTTCTTGATTAGAGGCAAAAATGAAATGCACCAGGGACCATATTTTTTCATGGGATAAAGCTGAAATTTGGAATTTTTTCAGGTACAAGTACACATCTGTGAATTTAGTTATAATGTGTAAGAAGAGACTAACAATGAATTTTGCCCTGCAGAGTATTGAATTTAGATAGACTTTATTTCCAAATACATAGTTAAAAAATTTCTTATGATGGTTAAAACTGTGTTTAACTTGCTTTTCTCAATTCCTCATTCTCAAGGTCATTTACGCTCTCACACATAAACATACACGCACATTTTGTTGCTTAAAGCTAATTTACTTTTGTTGATTATTCAGCAGTGGAAGTCATACACTTCTCCCAGTAGCATCATTACAATGAATTAATAGCACTGTTCACTGTTACTTTTATTGGAAAAAATGACTTTCAACTATTATGTCTCAGCTGGAGCAATCATATGACATCTTAAGTTATCTTATTCATGCCACATCTTAAAAAAAACTTGAGTGCCAACTTTAATTGGATGAATATTGTAGGATATATTATGAGAACATAATGAAACACTTTATTTTCTTTAGACATTTCCCAATATGGGTTTAATTAAACTCCCTTTTCCGTAGTTGTTGTTAATTCTGACCAAGTTATATGAATCAATCTTAAAGAAAACTAAAGAAGAGACATTTTTTGTCTGAGCGGCCCAATTCTGCATTTATTATTTGTGACACTTCTATGGTATTCTACCAGAAATTTTAGTGTGAAAGGACAGAGGAATTACGCCTTGGCAAAGAAAGATAAATCCATTTACCTCTGCTGGGGACCAAATAACAAAGACTGAGAATATATTGATTACTGGAGCACAGAGCAAGGCTAAGCATGGGAATGGGGAAGCCAGACACTGCTGTCACCACCACGGGCTTCCAGGGTGCAGGAGCTGCTCCCTGGCTGTGTCCTGTCTGCAGGGCAGGGCACAGAGCCCTGCACATCCTCGGGATGCAGGAGCTGCTCCCTGGCTGTGTCTCACCTGCAAGGGAGGGGACATAGCCCAGCACACCCCTGGGCCCCATGGCCTGCCTGCAGTGGGCTGTGTCAGCGGGCAGGGGATGCTTGCATGCCCAGGACACTGCTCTCAGGGGTCAGCCTGGCTTATCCTTGGCTTCCATCAACCCCTGCCTAAAGGACTGAGGGAAATGATTAGGAGGAGATTAGTGCTATAAAAGAAGTCCCAACAGCCCATACACTCGTGGCAGCTGAAGGGTATGTGGGTTTGATTTCTGTCCTCTGCATGGAACAAAATTTGCCCAGGTGACCCTTTGCCCATTATAGGTAATGGCTCCTCTCTTGCTGGCTTCTGTAGCAATGTATTCTCAGTATGTTGCCTGTCTCAAGAGCAGCCATCACAAAAGCCAAACAAAGGCAATCAACCACCAGGAACAAAGGAAAACAAGACAGTTTTCCTTTTCAGCAAAATAAAAACATGGATTGTTTTTCAGCTTCCTCTTGGGCCTTCTTTTTATAAAGTGATCATAAGTTTAAAGACAGAGGAAAATTGCCCACAAATCCAATAAAATTTAGAATACGCAGCTACCAGCAATACCAGGGGATTTCCAACCAATATATTAGCCAACAAATCAATAACAAGAGTAAATCCTTCTGCATTGAGGGCAATCAAATGCTCACTAAAAGGTACTATCACCTATATTAATATAATCCCCCAAGTGTCAAAGTTAATACCAAAGGAAGCTTATGCTTCACATGTGATAAGCTGAAGGATATTTCTTAATAATGGTTTAAATAAAAGGAAATTGCATGGAGATTTTGCATTAAATGATCCTTAACTGAGTCAGCTCTGCTGAAGTTTCTTCTTTCTGGATATGCCATGTTTGCTTATCCCAGAGAACATCCTGGTCCATCAGGACTGTTATGCTAAGCCTGAAATGAATTCACAATGCTTTTAATCTAAAGGCTTTTTAAAAGTGGCTTTCTTTCAGTATCAGGAAGTTTACAAATACATTTTTTTCACATTGTAGTGTTTATTTCAAACTTACTACCTGTGTAACTTTTCAGATGAGAGTTTAATCTTGGAATGTCAACTAAACGCTTGCTTATCATTATCATTAATAATATCTTGTCTGGACTGTGATTACATAAGTATATAGTGGGAATTTAAATCTTGTAATCTGAAAGGTCCTACTGGGGTTATTTTGTGGTTTTGTTTTAGGGGAAGAGGTATTTGCTGATTATTTACATCTCTGCATAGTCCGACTCCAGAGTTTGGCCAGTCTATCTGTTTCTCCTGGTCAAGTTATCTTCAAGATGTTCCTTTCTCCTAGGCTGTTCTTGTATGAAATTGCACATAACAAATAAATGATATAAAAGCAGATAAAATAACCCTGAATAGTCCCTGCTGACTCAAATCAGTTAGAAGTAGGTAGGTGAATTTGCCTTTACCTTATCTGATTAATATTTTCTAGCAGTTAAGGACTGGCTCGGAGGCCTTACATTTTCAGAGGGAGCAGTGTTGCATTTGAGCCATTTACTGCATTTCTGGAAATTCAGTTGCAGAGTTACTACAGGTCCTGGGAAAACATACTCGATTTCTCCTTGTTTTACTGATCCATACTCAAAAAGATAAAACACATAATCTCCTCTGTTGCTCAGCAAAATGCACAACAATGCATTTTTGGGCTGGGGTAAGCTCTCTAAATTAATGGTAACAAGTGACATTCATCCTGCATATTCCACATCACCTGCTCTGAATTCAGAAGCCTACAAAAGAACATTCAGGATTTTGCAGAGGCATATGCAAAGCTGGCTATGTGCAAACTGATTTAATCAGCTAACTGACAGAAAGCACTGAAACATGAGACACTGCAGTTTGCCAGGAGAAGCAGCATTCTGTGCCTAACTAGGTGTTATTGTTATGGTGCTGATGAGCAAGATCAGTATTTTGTAATTAACAGAAGGGAATTTCAGATGCCAGACTGATGAATCTGAAGTTCAAAGAGTAGGTGTTTAAAGGATATTTATAATATAAAGCAGTAACAAGCTGCCTTTCACAAAATGGTTCACACCTAAATAATGGCACTCTAAAAATTGGTGCAGGGCAGATGTTTTTTAACTGAGCAATGCATTAACAAATTGAAAGGTGTTTCTCAGGCACAATCAGAAAAAGGGGTATGAAAAAACTGCTCTTTTGCAGAAACACCTCTCTAGACAGAAAGAAATGAATTCTCATTGCAGAATACAAAACAAATAGGATGGGATTTTACAGATATATTAGTGAGGACAAGTAGTTTAAGAGAGAAAATTTGCTATTTAAGGAAGAACACTTAAAAAAGATCATGCTGATTCTAAACTGAATGTACTCTTATATGGATCTCTAGCACCAATGAGGAAGAGAGAAATCAAAATGGCTAATTAAGAAATGATGAACACTATGCATCTTATTGCAAATGTCCTAAAAGCATACATCCATCAACATGTTTCAGGTGAATACTTACACTGCTCTCCATATTGTCACAAATCTGATGCCCAGGTGAGCTAGTAAAGAAATGCATAGAAAACTTTAATGCAGGCTTATTAGCACTTCTGTATGAAGTACATTGCTGTGTTCATGCTAATTACTTTATGTGATTAACCACAGAAATATTTTGAGAGTGTTTTTTGGCCTGGTTCTGCAAGAATTATCTATATGCCTCTGTCAAAAAATATGAGCAGTCTTCTTTGCATCATTAGGATTCACATACTTAAAATTAGCCATGTGAGATTTTTTTTTTTCTTTGTAGGTTAGGGCTTTTGCAGAACTAATGAAATGCCAGATGGCTGGATGGCACTGAACTTTAGAAGATGAATAAAGAGTAATCGTGGAAATGATCATCTGGTAAACCACATTACATTCCCTAGGAAAATAATAGAAGTGAGGTTTTGGGGTTTTTAAAAGGAAAGTAAGCAGCTGACAGCAGAAACATGAGCAATAAACAGCAATGAGTGAAATTATGATCCCAGACATACGTGTTGGAGCACAGGCTGACTACAGTGGGGAGTCACAAATTTGTAACCCTGAGCAATTTTGGAACTTGTATCCAGTATCAGTAGATGGCACATGCAATACCTCAGAAATCGTACTTGAAAAATTAAACTCAATTGGGTTAGAAATGAGCACTTTCCATGGATTTTAAATTGGTTGACAAGCTATAAAAGAAGGGCAATGATAGATGGTGGGACATGAGCTTAGGGAAAAAAACCCAAGAAGCAATGCTAATGTTTAAGCACAGAACAATTTGACTGATGGGGAACATCTATAAGAATCATGTACTGTAGCTGAACATTGACCAAAGGTGGCACAGTAACTATAACTGTGTTGGGAGAGGAACTTCAGAGAGTGAGCTGAGGGAATAGTGCAATACAGAAATCGGGAATAACAGGACATTACAAAAGCAGATGAGAATAAAGGAAAGTGTCCTGATTAGAAACCATTTTTAATTGGGAATAGTCTCCTGTAAGAAAAGTTGCCTGATCTATGACTGGGTTTAAAAATGTTTGGATGCCAAGAAATTTTGTGGACCAACTCCACTTCTAGATGGAGAAGCTGAGGCAGAGAAGCCTGATTTCCTGCTATGATAGGACAGCACATTTATATTTACTGGCTGCTTTTTGTTTGCAGAGTATTAAATTTATCTCAATTCTAGAATTATTATTCTTCATCTATTTACTTCCATTATGCTATGGCTGTGTGAGCAAGTGAAGAAATTTAGCTTTGTGCAGTCCATCACCCATGTACCCCCATGTGGCCATCCACTGTTTTCTGTCTTCATGTGGAAAAACCAAGGCTGGCTGCAGTGCAAAGGAGCCATCTGTATCCACAAAGAAGCAGGATTAAATTCCTTAGTGCAAATCAAACAGAGTATGAGTATGCATTGATTAGTCACGTTCACATGTCCTCCACACCCTGTCTCCTATTTGTCATATTATTATGTTTTTGGCTTAAAAACACAAGTGCTCAAAGAAGAAGCTCTTATTAAACCTTACATAAAACACCAATGAACACTTTTGTGTTGCAAAGAAGTACAGTAAGATAGCCTTGGTTTCTGATGTTCCCATTCAATGGTCTGGCAGGGCCTTCATAAACTAAGGACTTTTCCAAACATGCAAGGTAGCTATGATTCAAGCCTACAAGTGCTGTCAAGGTGGCAGGTATCTGGTGAAACCAGGAGTCACAACAACCTTTACAATTTAAAAATCTGGGGTAAAAACAAATCAATAAATTGACTGAAGTTATTTCCAAGAAAGAAGAAAGGAAGAAAGAAAGGAAAAGCACATAGGTGAAGACTTCACACTGCAGGTTAGTAAAGACTACAAAGTAGCCTCTAGCCACTTTCTATCCCCAACTGCACTTGCTCAATTCTGCTAGCTCATACTGAAACACTATTTATTGATTCCCACATTTTTCTGTTCCACTATAATAAGAAATGTTCATTCAGATTTAAAGCAGGAACAATAAGGCAACAGATCACACCTCCCACTCTAATGCTAAATAGATGTTTTCTCTTACCATATTTCAAAAAGTGATTTCAGGGTCCAAGTAATCAAAAAAGTTTTACGAAGAACACAGTGGATATGAAAAATATTTTAACTGGCCATAAGTCAAATTCTTTTAATCTAGCACAAAAATTGGATATTTAAGCTTTTTTTCTCATTGCATGGCCATGCCCTGAGTGTGTATCTGTTATTATTACAAACTGGTATTTTAGTTTTAGAAGGGGAGTAATACTGCCAGGAAACTAACTTTTAAGGTTCTGAATCTAAAAGCTAACAGACCTCAATAACCTGCATGTCTGAAAACCCTTAAATTTGGCCTGCCTTCAGAAGGCTGAATATTTTCCTGGACAGAAGTAACACCATATTTCCTTTTTTCCATGTATCCCTAAAACTTTCACAGCTGCACTATTTATAAAGCAGAACATTTGGGTGATTTGCTCTCAAAATCATTATAAACATCAGCTACTACTAAAAAACCTTTATTCACCAACAGTTTGCAGAAGCAATGCAAACTACTGAAGGCCTAATTAGATAAAGGTCTTGGATCACCAAACTCAGCCCAATCTGTCTTCAAGCACTCAGGTTTTTTACTCTATTATTGCTTTGCTTCTTGACTGGGCACAATGTGGGCCAAGGTCAGGTGATAATTTCTTGCCAGAGGAAGGTTGCTTGGGAGGGGTGTCCTCCTTCTCCAGGGCCATCAGTGCAGTGACACCTCCTGCAAGTGCAGAGGAGCCAGCCTGGGTTTCAAAACAGCCACATAAAACTCTCATACCAAGCTCAGATTTTCTCATCTGAGATACACCATGCAACACAGAAAGGCACTTCTGCTGGCTGACAGGTATGCCTGCACTGCACCCACTAACAAAGTATTTTTTCCTTGCAGTTTCTTTCATTCTAATGCATCTCTAATATGTATTTTTCATTCAGCTTTCTGATAGTTCTGTACTTGTTGTTTTGCTCCCTCCTCTTTTTAATGGATTTATTTCAGTCACTCAGAGGCTGCTGCTGTCCATGAAGTCAGAAAGGAGGTCTTCAAGAAGCCAACCCCACACAGCTGACTGTGTTTTGCACCTCAGTTCTTCAAGGGGCCTGTCTATAAACCTTCTGAATTGAAGATAATTTTTCCCAACAGCTCTGTCCTGTAGTGGAAATCAATCACTTGTCTTGTGAGTTTGCTTGGACATCTGGGATGCCAAAGACAGAGTTCTTGACCTATGTTTACAGGGACTACCCTGAGACCAAGGCAGGTACAGCAGCCACCAGCATGCTGGATCCCAGCATGATGTGCAGTAATGACCTGTCAGGGAAGCAGCCTGTGTACCACCACACTGTGAAATGTCCTGGGGGACTCTCTTGAATTCAGCATGCCCTCAGGCAAGAATGAAATCACACATCATTTAAATATTGTTTCATACTTTTCTTTTAGGGTCTTTCATCCCTTTCTTTGGTCTGTTCAAATATATGTCTCTAAAAATTTTCAAAATAAAGAGGAAGCCCTGAAAAGGCCATTCCAACCTTCCTACAGAAGTGCTGTGTCTTGGAAGTTGCAGATTTTTTCACACACAAACCCCTTTTATCTCAATAGGAGTTTGAAAAGGCAGACAGAAAGATTTTTTTTTTTTTTTTTGGCTATTATCTGATCATTTTAAACAGGAATTGATTTCTTTGTTTTATCATCTTCAAAATTTGGCAGCCATTTTCAAGGAGTATGTGTTGGGGAAGCAACTCGCAACCAGTCTTGGAGAAGAAAGGAAATTTAATTTCACGCCCTTAGTGTAATAAGATGGTGCACGACACAAAAACAGTGAAATATCCACTGGAGGTAACAATAAACCCCGAGTCCTTTATTTGCCAATGCCTTTTGTCTGCTGGTTTTTTTTTGTTTCCTTCAGCAAAGACAGTACCTCTGCCATTTTAGTGTTCTTGCACCTTTTGTTTTTTCCCTGCAGTGCTGATGTTTGCTCCCAGGTACAGAGTAGATTGCCAAGGTTTTGTCTCCCAGGCTTGTTGATGACCTCTGCAGCTCTGCCCTCCTGACAGCTCCTGCACCCAGTGAGGCACAGCCTGCAAAGGGCTGAGGGCTCTGCCCTGCCCCTGCTTCATCCTGGACTCTTGTCCAGCTCTGGGCCATAGGAATGCTCAGGGTTGCCAAGATTATATGATTTTTCCAGGTCACACAAGAAGGGGCAAACCAGATTTACCTACTTATGATGAAATGTAGTAAATAAGAGTCTGCTGTTGGAAATTGTTTGTGGTTACAATAGGAAGGGATTTCTATCTTCTGAACATCATTGTAATTTCTATAATTGTAAATTACAGTTCAGAAGAAACTTCTTTTCTTGTGTGCTGAGCCCCTGTTAAAAAGGAGGGCTTAAATGTACTCAAAGAAGCATCATAAATAGCCTAAAAAACACCTCTGCACATGAAAGACCCATAAACAACTCACAGAGACATGAGTCAGATGGAAAAATTACATTCTAGGTATCTGTAAAGACCTGCATGCAGGGCCTAAAATGGTGTTAATTTCCATGGACTATGAAATAGAAGTGTAGGCATGCACTTCATTTTCTCAGCAAGCTCTCACTGATAACAGCAATTCAGAAGCTTCATCTCTTGGAGCTATACATTGTTCCACTCACTTGAGAGCTAAAAACCAGTAGCACAGACAAGAGCTACCTTGACCAGAAAAGTTGCACTCTTTTTCTCCCTTCATCATTAGGGAGAGTGCATCATTAAAAAGCAGAATTTCTAGTCCTTCTATTGAGAGCTGCAACAGAATGGTTACACAGGGAAACAATACTTAAGGGGAGAAAGTAAAACTACTTTGATCAAAAATTCTGTGCTTCTGTTTCTTGAAATGGACTTATGGGTCAGGAATATATGGCTAGTCAAAATCAGTATCTCTTTTCTTTTGAATAGCACAGCATAAATTCTACATATCTTGTTGAAATATTCAGCGAGTCACTCCTGCCCTACAAGTGCATTATTTCATTGTCTCATGCTAAATACAAAGACAAACAGCTGCAGAGAGATTTTTGCCACACTTCACATATATCAAGCACAGCAGACGTAGCAGATTCCTTTTCATAGCAGACATCCTTTCCTGTATCTGAATTGTCTCTGAGGTACATAAATGAAGATGGGATTATGTCTTTGCTGGAGCAGCAGGTGAATGAATCACAAAAAAGCCTCAGTCAGTCTGTAGATGAAGCATGATCATTTTCCAGGCTTTATGTCTAAATAAAGAGCTGCAGAGAAATGGCCTGATTTTAGAAAGTGTTGAAGAGAAAAGAACTGGTGGAGAAATGCTTATTAAAAAAATAAATAAATAAATAGAGTCTTAAGCTATTGATTGCCTGACTTAACTTTTGATAAGTGCACATCACTGTTCTTGGCTATTCACATAAGCAAGCAAAAGTGTGGTTGTGATGGGAGTAAAGATGATGGTTCTGTTCCATAATGGATTCAGCCAAGGTGCCCTTGTTCATGTATTATACACATGGGCATTTTTAATATGCAGGTTGCAGCTATTTAAAACCTTGCTAATGCTTCATGGAAAAAAACTGAATCAGTCTACTGAGATTTCCCCTATACAGCATGTCTTTTTTTCCTCCCTCACTGTTTTAGAACCAGAAGCTTTTGCCCTAATGGTGAATCTTTCTCACCAAAGAGTTTCTCTTATTTTGTTCTGAGATGCTTGGCTGAAGTTACAGCCCTCACTGGTATCTCTCAGTGTCTGCTGTGATGACACTAACTGGTTCCTGTTTCCAGAGAGAGCTTCTAGCCTTTCTGAAAGTGGCAATAAAATCCTCCTCTCTCTCAGGCTGAGCAGTGTGGTTGTTAAGAACTGTAGGTTTGTCTCATCCTAAACAGGATTTAAATCCTTCAGATTTGTATTTCTGTTGTACTCACACAGAGTGTTTCTACAATGAACATTGAAATCAGAGGCTGACCTGCCCTTCCCAGTATTCTTTAATCAGAAAAGAATTTTCTTTCTTGCTGTTTTAAGCCACATTGCATTCAATTTCTCAAAACAAGAGTATTCTGCTCTGGACTGTTTGATAAACACGTACGAATACTCTATTCAATTTATCTGAACCATTTTCAAGACAACAGATATTTCCTTATTGACTCTGTTTGGCAAGGTAATTAAAGCATGTTCATATCAAAAATTTCTCAACTCTTCAAGATTATTAATATTGTATTCCTTTTCAGGGAACTACTCACATGGAGAAATAAAGACAACGGTTAATATTAAAGACATCACACAGCTGAAGAATAACAATCATGTGTACTGCAGTGGTTCTCATCCAGTTGCACAAAAAAAATGTACCTCAGTTCTTAACTGAACGAGCTCTGGCTCATCATCATATGAATTGTAATGATATCAGAATTCCTTTGCCTCTGACTACATGTAGGTACTGTAATATCCACAAGAAATAAGATACCATGAGCTATCTTCAGTTATAGGTCAAATAGTCACTGTTTGTTTGAAGAGTGGTGATCTTCTGTTATTCAAAGTCTTACTCATCTCTGCTTAGCCTCTGCTTGAGCATGCTAAAAATAAATGCATTCAAAGCTTTTCATGACCCTTGCCAGGCTTTTCCTTTAAGAACAGTAACTTGAATCCAGCACAGGTCAGCAGAAAGAAGCTGGAACTATGCTCCTAAATAGACAGTTGTTTGTAGCAGCTGGAAAAAGGAGGTCACAGGGCTTGCTCTGCTTCCCAGGCCACTGCTGCTCTTACCACAAGTGACCACTACCAATGTACAGTCTTACTGGGCATCTCAGCAGTGAGTGAATTAAAGGGTGACTGAGTATTGTCATTCCCCTACCCTAGACAAGAGTTGTTTGCACGCCTGTTGCCAATTAAAAGTATAGTGAATGTAGATAGTTCTTAAAGAAGCCTGCTGTGCACATGAAATTGTGAATAACTTTACCATCTTAACACACAGAAATGATTACATATGCCAATATTCCATTAGCATTGCTATTACTGAAATAATAACTATATAAAAGCTAAGGCATTTCACTGGCCTGCAAGACTTTCTGAAGTGCTACAATAAAATACTTTTTGTAAATATGCTCACATGAATACATATCAAACACCTCTGTGTTGTCCATCCTTATTGCAGTTGCACTGTTGCATTGCATTGGCTTGATTCTACAGCAGTGAAGCTTATGATTTTTTTTTTTTTTCTCTCAGCAGCAGTTAGGGATCATCCTCTGTTGACTTTTCCCTCCAGAATAATAAAATCTGAGGCAATTATCTATTTTTTAAAATTATTTGAATCAGCTATGGATAGAGCTCATACGCTGACATGGGTAACACCACACCACAATGCTTCAGCACCTCAACTCAGCCAGATGTCCTTGGGCCTAGAAAAACTTGCTAATCAAAAGTTTAGATGTTTCTAATAATGCAGTCGAACATAAAAACTGAATGCTATTTTTATTCAAGGTAAACATGGTAAGTAATGAACTGTATTTTCAGTTCTAATGATTCTCAATGCTGGTTGAAGTTCCATTTTTCTTCCAGAGAAACAGTATAGGACTATAAGCAAAGCATATGCTCAGCCTTTTTGTTTATGTCACAAAAATTACTTTTGTTAATTAACAGTTTTCCTGGCAGGCTCAGCAAAATGTCCAGGAAGATATTTTCAAGATCCATCAGATTTTCACACTACATGCTTTTTAGACTATAAACAGCACACATGGCCTGCCCAAAAAATAGGCCTTCCCACCCCACTCCTGCAAATGCACATATTGTCATTGAATTAAATGGCAGTGGGTGCTGCTGAATAAAATTGTAAATATCAGAAATGTACATGACATGGAGATATGTGATAGTTACAACATGGAATAGAAAGCCAGGATGGGGATCCCATTCCTAATTTTATCACTTAACTCTCCCATGGATTTGAGGAAATAGCTGATCTATATGCTGAGTCCTACCAGCTATAATCTGGGGATAATAGTAATATTCACACAAAATACTTTGAAATCTTGCTGATAAAAATGCTAAGCAATGTAAATACCTTTAAAAACATTCTGATTTTTTCTTTTCATATATTTCCTGGGGTTTGGTGCATTCCTAAAATAGCAGCAAGTCAGCAGATGTAGCACAGCTTTCCAGGACAAGGGACCTACACACGCTGTACATTTCAGGCAACAGAATGAACACTGGAGAGTTTTTTTGTGCAGAACTTGCTCTTAGGTCATTAAAATCAGGCACTGTCACAACTGGTGCCAGCTGAAGTTGTGCCACGTGCATTGATAAACTGGGCTGAGGTTTGGTTTAAAAGGCACAAGATGGCCTGGTCCTGTCCAAAGTAGCAGGAAGAGTGGCCTCTGTCCTGAAAAATAACCTGGAGAGAAGCAGCCAAGGCACAGCTTGCTCTACAACCACAATTATCACTGCAGCTATGATACATTGTGCACAGAAGTATTAGTTTGGGGCAGAAATAGTAGAATCTGTCTTCTAAAATACAGATTGTCCTCATCATGATAGCAGCACTGAGCTGGTTATTAGCAGGCCATTACTACCATGTTGGAAAAATATGTTCCAGGTCAGCAAAATAACGTGCACTAAGCCTTCTCATATCACAGAAGATTTTCTTCAATCTTCTGAGTTTGCTAAGAAATCAATTCCTACCACCCATTCATCTGACAAGCCAAAGTCTTACACCAACCACAGAACTTTCAGAGAAGCACATTCATGCTCTATGCTGTACTCCATCCTATTAAAGAGCTTCTGGAGGAACAGCTACAGAGGTTCCTTTTCAATCTCTTTTATTATAATGCACCAAAAGTAAGAGACACTATCACACTGCTGCTGCTTAGTATCACTGCTGCTTAGCATGCAGTGTCATGTAGTCTGGAAGCACTTTTCTTATCTGTCTTAATATACATGTGTTATTTTTTGTCTTCTACCCAGATTGTAAGTTTCCTGTGGCATTAACTAAATGGAAAAGTGAGACAATGGCCACGTCTCTGGGGTGTGATAATGTTTGAATAATAATTATGCTAATAGTGTCTTTCCAAGAAAAACATTGAGACTGGCAGGCAGAGACCTACGGAGTCAGAAGAACAAATATTGTAATGATACTTCAAAATGACACTGATGTTATGCCAAGGAAATGTTAGCAAAATCAAAGTGAAACTTAATGCTACTCTAGTGAGTAAGGCAGAAAGAAAGAAAGCAGAGGATATACCCTTGACCTGGAAATTGGGAAACATTTTCTCATCTTGGCCATTACAAGCAGAGTATTGGAAAGTGACAAAGAAAGGCATCATGGCTAGTTCACAAGAGTTCATGTAGTACATCCCTATTTTACTTTGGTAGAATTGCAAAGAGGAATCCAAACACCAGTGGGAAAAAATCCCATCATATTAAAAATGCCATGCATTTAAAAAATTCTGTTGTGACCTATAGCTACTGGATATGGAGTTTTAAATACTTGTGATATTAGTGATAATTTTGTGGCATGGGATGCATTATTCATTAGTGTATCCTGAAATTTCAGCTATTTCCACTGATGGTACTCCACAAGGAGAGAAGAGCTGATCTGCAATGTTCACTGAAGGACTGTGACTTAAGTCTGCATTTACCATCCTTTTCATCTGGATTTCTGAGATGCTACAACTGTGAAATTCAGATATAGATAACAGATTTATAATCTATTTTTGAAGAATGTAGGAAAGATATAAATAATGAAAACTCTTAAATCCAATGAGTGATTTAATTTTTGGACTTTTTCTTCCTGGGAGAAATCTAAACGGGAAAACTGGCATGACAATAAAAACTGACACAGGGAAAGGTGAGACCCAGCTCACCAGCACAGCATCACAACCTAAACTCAGAATTTTAAATTCAAGAACTGGCCTAACTGGGCAGATTGCTGGGCTATGTAATGGGTGTTTATATCTACTGCGGCATATTTTGCCACTTTACATCAACAAGCTTAGAGATTAGAATTGATTTGGTCATTTGGTTAATCAAAATGCTTAAGCAATAGGTTTTGTTTACACTGGAAGCAAGTCTTTCATGAAAAGCTTTGTCCATCTTAAAAGAGAGCTCACAAAGCAAGGGAGACATGATGGTGGCCACTAGACAGTGGGAAGATGAACGTAAAGTGAATTGCTGCCTGCGAAGTGCTGCTTTGCCTGTCTCAGGAGAGCAGCTGCCAAGCACACTCGAGAAAGAAATCTGAAATCAGACATCTGTATGTGCATTGCGTCCACCATGTTTGCTCTGAGGAGAGAGAACCATATGAAGCAAGACAGTAAAGGTGAAATCCAGCAAGACATCCTACTTTATTGCCATGGCAACCCCACCCTGATGAAAAGTAGAAAAACAATAAAACATCTTCAGAAAAAAAAAAAAATTCAGTGCTATCTACCAAGGGAATTGAGGAAGATGCACTTTAAGGAAGAGCTTGACATTTCCACCATTTGGTGACTCTTTGAAATAAAGGTATGGCTGCACTTTTTGCAAGCTGCAGAGTTAGAACATATTGTACTTGATAAATTATTTAGTTTGTTTAGCAGCTAAAGTCTGAATTATAAGTGAAAGCTGTAGTTACAGATTAGAATCTTTAATGCTGCTGTAGCCAGACAGAATACTATTATTGTGATTTTCCTTGATGTCTTCTAACATCTGTCATCTTAGACTAGATTAACACTAGAATCACCTTTCCTGCATTATACTTTCCAGGATGGGTGTATATGAGTGTGGATAAGCGTGAGCACCTTATGTAATCCTATATCTGAGTCTGAATGGCTGGGCTTGGAAACAGTTTTATGCATTATGGGGGCTCTCACTGAACTGGCAGTTGATTTTCAATGTGAATTGCAGTTGGTCATATACAGAGCCCATATAGGGGCCGTGGTCAAGGAGCCCAGCAATGAAACATCTGCTTGTAAAGAAAGCAACAACACCTGCTGAATCCCCGCAGAACCAATACGTGATAATGAAGTGTACAACACTTGCTGCCAAGGGAGCAGAGCTGGGGCAGGTGAAAGGCTCACACTGGGCACTTTGTCTGCACAGCTCTTGTGGGAGTTGGAAACTGCTCTCACACTCCTACTGCCTCTCTTCAGAAGGCTCCTGGAATGGCCAAAAAGCTTCAGTGGTACAGAGTGCCGTTCCCTGCACTGAGGGATTCCTGTGCAGCACGGAAGGTGTGATCTGTGCCTCCCCCAGCCTCAGGGAATCTGATCTAGCAGTTGTGTTTGCCAAATAGAATCCATTCATTTTCATCTGCTATTTGCAAATATTGTTTCTTGTAACTAATTTTCATGGGCAATGGTTATTCTAATTCTGCACAGTAATGAGAAAAGCAATAAGACTATCTTACCAAAGGGCACTTTTAAAACTAAATATATTGCTCTCTGTTTTAAATAGCTTATATCTGATGGGATTGTTTTTGTTTGTATTAACTGTAGCTAAGCCCTTACAGATCTAGAGATCCTGTTTCAGGTTATAATTCCTGTGTACAAGGTGGTAGGTATATAAAAGAATAGAAAAAGTAGAATTTGTCCTAGAAATATGATAACTGTAAGATATGAAGGTGAGAACTGATAGCAAATCACTTGATTCCCAGTTCAAGACTTGATGAAATCACCTTCCCCTATCTCCATATATGTAATGGATAGGGAGATCAGCATTCTTCCTTAGCTCTGTCTGGTCACCACTGCTCACACCACGTGGACAGCCTTGCTCTTCAGCATCCACCCAAGCAGTGATGGCCCTTGGAAGAGAGAGGGGGAAATCCTCGCCAGAACAAAGCCCTTGGCTGCCCCGCCACGGGGATCCCTGAGCTCGCACTGACTGTGGCCAACAGTCCTGGCACATGTTCTAAAGGAGACTCAAACTACAGTCCTACAGAAAAGCCAATGGAAACCACTTGGCAGGCATGAGAACACATTTTTGAAAGGGTTACTGAAGTTTAATGCCTTTGTAACTGGAGGGATAAAAAGCTCCATCCTGTAGTAAGTTCATACCATTTTTTACTCTGAAGGGAGGCTGTGGCCTTTAGTCTCTACTACATTCATCAGGAACCATGGCAGAGTTTAACACAATACTACATTAGTGCATGATGTAAAATGGAGTCACGATGACAAGAACTTATAGTAAATTTGGTGTGCTTATGGCAATAACTCAGCAGCTGGTGTGTGCCACCCTATGCTGTGAAAAGCATATACAGACTTTTCTTTGAAATAGCAGCAATTCAGAAATATGTTTGTTTAAAAAAGACCACAGAGATGACATGCTGTCTGGTTCCAAAGAAAAGAATGTTTGGGCTTTTGCAGATCTACTTAATTCATGTGGGAACAAAACTTATGCCTGGTGGCCAAGGTCATGGAGACTTGGATCATTCACAGATAGCACAAACTGAAGTGGTTTTGGAACAGAATTAACAACTGCTCAAACTTTCTCATTGAGGATGTGTCAGTAGTAGCTTTTTCCTTACAATGAGTGCAACTGTCCTCCTAATATTAATGGGAGATATGGCTTCCTGCATTTTCCATCAATATTAATGAGAGATGCACGTGCCACTAATGCTGATGAGAAACACACGTGTGTGTAATTCCCATTAATGATCATTAGCTACCCACAGGAGAACCCTCATTAATGCTAATGAGTGTTGCACGTAGATGTAATTCCCACCAGTATTAGCCCAAGATCTATGTGCATGTATTGCCCATTAGTATTAATGAAAGATCCACATCCCTGTGGCTGAAACTGCCATCAATGGTAACGGGAGGCATGCAGGAACTGACAAAATAATATACTTTACCTTGATAACAGGAACTTGCCCTTGGTGTTTGGGTTCTAGTTCATCTTCAGGAAATGCATTGCTTTCTGTTAATAATCCAGTTTGTGAATTATGCTGTATTCTAAGCATCATGCCAAATGAGGCAAAATGCAGAGATTAATTTTCCAGGCAATGTGAAGCCTCTATGTCACAGATCAGAGAACAGTAATATCAGTGTTTATGCTGGGGTCAGTATGTGGAGTCAGTAAACACATGCCCTGATTCAATGGGGTCTGATCAAAATTGTCTTTCTTAATGAAAATAAATCTCACCCAAGGCTATACTCTGATCAGTACTCCTGCAGCTGTGATCTGCCCTTAACTTGGGTCTTCCCAGCTATGCTTTCATTGGACCTGTGAAGTTTGTGGCAATGTATTGCCCAAATTTTCTTTTATAGTTAGTTGTTTCTAATCAGTTAGAGGCTATTATTCAATGTGTGTGGAGGGGTGTCTGAATTGTACCCTTCAGTGAAAGGAGTTAGTGGAATTTACAAACTGAAAATGTCTCATATGGGCTGCAGCCTTTGCTATTTCTGAGGGATCATTTGTGCAGGTACCAAAATTTGCTACATATCTTTCACATCAGCAAAAGCCCATAGACAAACAGAGAGCAGACAAGACCCGAAAGTATTAAAGATCACAGTCAAAACATAATTCCCTGCAATATTCTTTTAAAAAAGTGTTAACAGGGCACACCACACCATAACCTCAGAAAATCCCAGAGCTCCTTACCTAAAACAGGTCCTATTATGTGCTGGTGAGCAGCACGTAGAGCCACCTTTGCCTGCCAAAGCCCCTGTAGCAGCATGAAAGAGTAGAGAGTATCACCCCTACGTGGCACCATACACAGGACTTCTTAAGGAAGCACCCAGAGAAGCATGGGTTTGTCAGAACTACACCAGTGTAAAATATCTTGTGTCCTTTTCTTCCCCGTATCTGTTTCAGGATTGGTCTCATTTGTTAAGACTGGGAGATAAGTGACTGATCAAAAAAGGAACTTGTCAGCTCAGTAAGACTTACCCACATAAGGAAAGGGAATCTCCTGCATTGCTACACTGCTTTATGTTTAGAAAATCTAAAATGTAACACTACTATCTTTGTCAGAGAGGTTCTGTCTACAAAACATGCCCATAGCACTGGTCTATCCAGTCTAAGAAATTCCTGCACCTCAGCACAGCTCTCTCCCCAGCCCTTTCTTCCCCTGCTTCACCCCAGGGCTCTAAGTCATGCCAGCACTCTTTATGGAACTGTGCAAAGAATTACGTAATTGAAATCAGCTGCTTTAGTGAAAGCACCCAGTACGGGGATGCTCTGCTTGTCTTTTTGCTTTTCTTGTGGCCAGGTGATTTGTATTACCTGATTTACCAAGGACAGTCATATCAGGATAACTGAGGGGACTAAGCACCACTGTGCAAAGACAGGAAGAGGCAATTTTGAGAAAGGTGGTTACCACAAGAGATGAAGTCTCACCCAATTATTCTCAGGTACTGTAGTCAGTCTTCAAGTCAGTCCTCATGACTCCTGGAGTCAGCAGAAGCGCAGCATCCCCAAATTTGGAAGGACTTAAGGCCACACGAGGACGAAAATTAAGAAACAAATTAAAACCTGTGGCTTATTTTTTCCTTTTAATCACTTTTTCTAGATGCTGCATCACATTCTTTAAGCTACACCTGCTCTTAATTGCTTCATTGCTACCAGGCAGGAAGCAAGGGCATTCCAAGTCAGAAGAGCAAATACAAAATGAGAAGAAAACAATCCCAAATCCAAAGAAAATAACCACAAAGCATGCTTCTGGAATGGCATGCACTTCAATCTAGGAATAAGAAATTTAATTTGGCACTGGGCTTCATGTTAACTAAAAACTAACAGAAGTCTATCACAAAACTGCAACTTAGGGCTCAATTTTCCTTTCTGAGCATGTAACCTTTGTTTACATATTTGCAGCTCTGGGGCTCAGCACTGTAATCAAGTAATTAAAAGCTCCTGCTTTTAATTAAGAGAGTAAAATTTGCATATGCAAACTCCCCTCTTACTGGTGTTAATGCCTCAGCAATGCCAGCAGCTTTGAAGGAACTAAAACAATAAAAAGTAGAAATAAAAAAATCCAACAATTAATCAATTTTGTTCCACAAAAATAGGAGAATACAGAAAAGACAATATTAAATATTTCCAGTCCTAAAACAAACATGCAGTAGCTGAGATTCTGGACCATATTTTAACTATGGAGATATTGTCATTGGTAATACAGAGTTGTCGTCCTATCAAAGGGCCTGAGGTAGATAACTCAGGAGCAGGGTTTTCATGTTGTGGGAAAGCCAGGCATAGGTGAAAACACTCGTAGTCTTGAGAGATTGCTGTTTACAGAAGTGCTCCTCCCTCATGCAGCCTGGAGAGATGCTTCTGGTTTGAGAAGTAAAGCCTTGCACTTCAGGCTTTCCCAGGACACTCCAGCTTGCTGCTTCACCCTCCTTTTTGGATCACCACAAACATACAGATCTCCTCTGCAGGGAAACACTGACAAAAATCGATACACTAAAAAGTGTGTGCTATTTAAAAAAACACTAAATTTGTGGGCTTAAGAGAGTGTCAAGGAGATATTCACAGATGCACCAGAAAAATAGAGATTTTCAAGCAAGCAGACAGGGATTGCCAGAAAACTGGAGGAAGTTTTGGGTTTTTCACATTAGTTTAACCATACAATCCTTCAGTGAAATTTGTAGTGTACCATCAAATCCCACTGGCCTACTGACTAGAGAGAAGACAAGTCTCATTTTAAGGAGAGAGACAAAATCTTGGCATAACATAATGCTGCTTGGAACAATCTCCCTGTCCAGGCAGGTACCTGCTTAGACAGGAGTCAGATCTTCCTGAAAGGGCACACCATGAGAATGCCTGCATTAATGTTGGAATGGGAACCTACTACAAAATGCTGTACAACATAACAGTCTCCAGAGGAGCCACTATGGTACACTGAATAAAATGTGCCCTTTTATAATTGCTCTAACGCATTTGGACATGATAGACCAAAAATACAGAGCTGGTCTATTGAATAAACACTGCAGTAAGTTTCAGAGATGTTACAGCTTATTCAGTAAACAATAAAAAAGTTTTAAAGTAGTCCAAGCATATATTTTCACAATATGACTGAATTGCTTCAGAGAAAATGATTGTGTTGATTCCCAGGCATGTCCATGAGTGATTTCCTTTCTTTTCCTTTTAGTTTCATCGTTTAGCCTGACTGTTATGCATGACAGTTGCATAATGATGTCCCTGGGCACAAATTATAAGAAACCTGTTATAAATTCATCCCATGCTAAAGTGGTTTAGCTGCTGTGGGTTTAAAGACCAACCTCAGTAAATATTTTAGCATAATCTGGGAGTAGGGAGAATGAAAGGTGGTGAAAGGAGAGATGAAAAGGTATTTTCCAGCAAACTGGGAAGAGATGAAGAGGTCTTTCTCTGCCTGCTGCCAACTTCACCTTCTTCATTTTTTGTCCTGTTTTTTGTCTTGATTATTCTTTCCTAAACTAATAATGGCAGGAAACCTTTTCATGACATTCCAATTCACGATGGAGAGAAAAGGCATCTTGATCCATGTCCATCATTATTCTTGATCATAATTTTATTTCATCCAATGTCTTGAAAATGCTTATAGAGAACAAAACTAATTAAAAGACCGATAAATCTTCCCTGTGAAATACAATAAATTAAGAGCACATAAAGAATTAACTCCTACAGCAGTTAAAAAGAAGTTTGTCTAATTATCCAGGACCAAACTATCCATAACTGACATTCTCAGAGCGTAGTAACAGCTAAGTTAATAAGACTGCATTTTGTTGTTACCTTTCTAAATCTGAAGATTGTACAGATTATACAGCTCTAGATTATACAGCTATAATTGTAAGTAGAATATTTGAGTCTGGAATACTTTATGGGCTGTCCTATGAGCTTTTCTGAGCATTTTCTTGAGGAGATACTCCTGACTCTTCCTTGGTCCCGCTGACAGCCTCTGCACTGAAGGAATGGAATAGCCCTGTTCACCCAGGAGGCAGATGAGGTGAGGTGTACAGAGCAATGGAGACAGACTTTTCACAGCCTCCTTTTCACTTAAATGTGAAATAGATGGAAAAATAAAGGAGACATTTTTAATACTGTGCTGATCCTAAAACAAACTGCAAAGATGAACAACAAGCAAGGTAATATTCTACTTTAAGATCGAAAATAGAAAGAAAGCAAAGAATTACATAAGTTTTAGGATAAGGAATGCAGAGTTTTAGAAAAGGAAAAGGTAATGCTCAGGCTAAGCCAACCCTTTCTGTTAGTGAAACCAAGGGATAAGCTTCTGCAGAAAGAGACTCACACCTCACCTGGTCCTGGAACTCCACCAAACATAGAAGAAGAAGAAAGTAGTTTAATTCTCAGACAGTATAAGTTAGATGTGACTAATTGTGGACATGGTTTCAGCAGCTGAGGTTTCAACAAATACGTCCAATATAGAATACAAGGCATCACAGCTTATTGACAAATAACAGGTTTGTAGTCCATGCTAGAAGCAAAGAATGTAACATCATATGGTTCTCGGTTTTTATTGTGTCATTCGGTTAAGAATAAGAAGCAAATCCAAAGTTTTACAGACTCCAAAAATTGCTGACAGCATGAAAAGCGAAGCATAGTAACTCTGAATTTTTATGAAAACTCTGAAGCAGGATACACTTTGAATTAAGTTTACAATGTATCTTTCAAGCAGCTATAATAAGAAACAGCTTCCAGCAGTTACCAGATTCACTGCGCAGAATATTCATAAGTATTTTAAATATGGATAAACAGCACTTCATGTATCAAATAATAATTTTAAAAACAATGCTTAAATAATTGCCAAGACTACCAGTTTCATGGTGACTTTACTAATTTTTACTTGGAAAAGGTTTATCAGTATCTTCAGGGTTTTTTCATACAGGAGAAATAGTTAATTCTCTTTGGTTCCATGGTAAAATAAAACAGCCCAAAGTGTTTACCAGCAAGGCTGTAAATCATGACAGAGCATTTTTGGCCTTTTTATTTTAATGCCCCATTATGAAAACCATAATGATTTGCAGTGTTTATTAGCATGATTATCTTCCTAACATAGAAATCAAAGAATTATGTTTTGGGAATTTTTTGTACCTACAAAGACGCTAGATGGTTTTTCAGGTAAGAGAAAATCAGTATTCTTATGGAAAAAATTGTGGACTCCTATTTTGTTATGGTAGGGCTAAGTGAATGGCTTAAGGCTGAGAAAACAAAGCTGTGGAACTTCCACATATGCCAAGTCCATCAAACCAAGTGCTTCTCAAACTAAAAACTGAATGAGTTCTTCCACACGCAGCTGTTTAATTTAACAGAACCCCTGTTTTTTATTTCACAGAGTCACAGTCCCAGGATATTTTCCCAAATCCACATTGAAAGGTCCACTGTGGCCCAGACAGGCTTGAAGATGGCAAAAAAGAAGTTCAGTGCCAGACATCTTGTGGAGCAGGTCTCCCCATGCACTCCAAAGGCTATCTAGCCCTGAGGACACCTGGAAGGAAGGTGCTGCACACACAGGGACTCATTTGGGAGAGGCCAGGCCCTTTTCTGGGCAGTGTGACAGTGTGACAATGTTTGGTTATGGGGTGCATGGCACCCACTCGCTTGTTACAAACTACAGAAATGCCAGGCAAGAATTAATGCCAGTGGCCTGTCCGTGCTTCCACCAACAGAGATTTGGTGATGTAGTGGCAGACTGCTCCTACCACTCCTGTCTGAGCTGCCCAAGGGACTGGGGAAATAGGATCCTTTATCTTGATTTGGCAACTTGTGCACTTCACAACCAGTTCAGGATTTCACACCTATTTGTCACTTGGCTAAAGGACACTTTATTTTGAAGAAACTAAGTCAGACCTTTTAAGCAGAGCATATGCCAATACTATCTAGATTAACTAGCAGTCAATACTCTAGACTGTCACCAGTTTCCACGGAGATAGACCCAATAAAGCAGCTAACCCTATTCAGTATGGCCCAGCTGAGTATATAGTAATAATATTCTACATTTATATAAGCCATTCATCCTCAAGCACTTCCAAGATTATTGTGTTCTGATACCACTGTGGTGACTGTGTCGTAACTACTCCCATCCAGCCCCACTGAAACACAGCAGTTTTCCTACCATAGGTGCAGGAAGAATGCTGCAGTGTTTCTGAGATAAACCCATGACACTCTAGAAAAAAAAAAGAAAAGAAAAAGAAAAACAAAGTTTGTTGAGTTTCTGAATCTTCCTTTGGAAGAAAGGCTTTTAGTTTTAGAACTAATCAGAACAAATCCATGTAATAAAATGCAAAGACCTCAATCAATTTAATTTGAGAAAACAGTCAAGACATCTCTTCTTATACATGATTCAACGGATCCTGCAGATTAAATATTTCAAAATCTCTTATTTGGACTGCTAAGCTCCCTTTGCCAGTGACTGAATGCTGCATTACTGTTGGATGCATTTTCCTCCCTTTAGTACCTAATTTCAGTTTTATTTCCTCTTTCTACTGTAGAAAGTATTTCTGACTAACCATCCTCTTCTACAGCCCTTCATTTTTTTGTTATAATCCTCCATTTTATAAATGCAGAGAGTATCTCATCTTCAGCCACATTTTCCAAATGACAGAGGGAATGAAAATGAGGTATTGAATGCTTAGCTATTACTTTCTCTGCAAGAGTTGTGCAATACTTTATATACATGGCATATGCAGCATCTTGTTTAGTTGTTGTGGATGGAGTGATGCATTCACTCATAAGAGAGAAACAATATATTTGATTGAGAAAAGACACTGAGTTAACAACACTGATTTAGCAAGATTTGATGGCGAGGTACACAAGAATTTACTGCATAAAGAATAGGAACAGACAGAAGTTTCAGAAGACCATGAGGTTCATAAAGGACCCCCCTGCATTCTAAACATCTCAGAGAAGAGTTCAGGAGCAGCTGAATCCAGACTTGGTCCCAGACTTGGTCAGTTTTATGTCCTAAGGATTATATACTCACCATCCATCCTTATGCCACTTAGCTTTCTGAATTTCAGTGTGTCTATTCCTAATTCATTTACCAAGTATCTGATGTTATAGAGTTTCTCAGACTTGAATAGTAGAAACCTTGAGAGGCAACCCTACCTCAGGAGAGATCCTGGTGTGCAGCCCACTGCCAGGCAGGAGAGCTCAGTGGGCTGTCCACTATTTATGAAGTAAAATCATAGAACCAGAATTCCAAGTACAGATGTTTATTTCTTCCAACTTTGGCTTGAGTTGGACACTGGGCAGCTCTGTGGGTGGATGGGTATATTGCTCAAATTAGCCCTTGGCTATTGAGCTGTTTGCTGTCAAACCTGGATCTGCTTTGAGCTGGTTGCAGCCATCATGACCAGCACATACTCTATGGCTGCCACTGGTGGTTTTCACTCGAGCAGGGTTATGGAAATAAAGCTCAGGCTGGGTGGGGAGGCACAGCATTACACAGGTCAGCTATACCACTCATGCATCCCTTTCCTTGATAAAGTGTCTCCCTCCAAGTTCACTCGGGACTGTGTTGACACTGAAGCTGTTGCAGTGCCCGTGGTTAAACTGGCCCAGCCACCTATTGAGAACCACCCTTCCCATCTGCTCTGTTAAGCAAATATTACCTTCAGCAAACAGGGAACTTAGGAGGTTGTGTTCGTCTGCTGGATACATTTCCCCAGAAGAAAGCCAAGGGTTTTTCATTCCAAGCCTTGCAGACCTACCATGTTTTGTAAACACTATGAAAAAACTATTTATAAAGTACAATATTTTAGAACACTTTTATGAATAGAAGTTCAGTAAGATTATTTGTCTTACTGACAATCTCTCATTCAAAAATGGATGAAGTTTTGCTCAAACTTGCCAAAATAAAAATGTGACTTTTGAGAAGGAATAAGTTCAGAAAGCTGTTTTAGCCTGTGTTTAGCTCTGACATATGGTTACTACTTGCCGCAAGGGTCCTAATTCATTCTCAATGCATTGTTTTTGAATGGAGAAATTTGCTGGAATTCAAGCTGAAGTCCCGGAAAGTTTAGCATCAGAGATAAATGTTTTGGAAGGTTAATAGCCTGTGGAAATAGAGGAGCCCCACATTATGTTTAGCACTCACTGCAGTTGAAAGATGAAATAGAGACTCTCTTCACCCAGGCACTGAAATGCAGCCACCTGTGGGGAGTAATGTGCCAGCTCTTTAGTGCGGCAGTGCAAAACCATTTAAGTGGGAAGTGGAGCGTTATGCTCAGTCCAAAGGGAGTGTTTGCCATTGCTATTACTGAACAGCATGACATTTTTCTCTGGGTGGAAGGCACTGTTTGTGTAACGCCATTTTTCAAAAGAATTTGACTTTAGATGCACAGGAAATGGGATCCTGCCATCAGTTAATCGATAACTCACTGCCATGGACCAATCTCCCTACTTAGCATGGGAAGAAACCAGCAGAGGCAAGACCAGGAACAAAGTGAATGTTACTTAATGTGAGTGCTCTCTCCAGTAGGGGTTCTTGTATTTATAATTGTTTTGTTCAGTAAACATAAAGAGAGATTGAAATGTTTGGTACAGGCAAATATCTTTGAGAATTTTGCTATAGATTAATATCACTGTTTAATTAATCATAAATTTCCTTTCTTTTCCAGCAGAATTAGTTGTCCTCCTTAATTTAGGGAATTTCTCTTATAAATTTAAGCTTAACTTTGACCCAAATTTCAACCAAGCCAATTCTATTCACTTTAAAAATCATCTTTATTCTTCCATATTAGAAAAGGAGAACTTGGAAGAAGTTTTGCAAGAGGCAAAGCCACATAAAAGCAAACTGCAGGATTCTAGTTCTCTGAGGTGATTTGTTCAAGGAAACCACACACTCTTTTTTGGGTTTAATGTATTAACTGTGGTGCTTTCTTCTACTTTTCTTTGTTTTACTCAAATCCAAGGAATTGATTTTCCCCAAATTCAGCACACCACCCTGTCTGCCCTTCTGTGCTCAGCTGTCAGAAGAAAAAGCATGAACATAGTTTAAAAATAGTTAACAGGAAAAATTTTAAGAGTATGTGTGAAAAAAGTCTCCTTAAATGTTTAAATACACTTTCACCTGAAGGTGGCAATATTTAATAATGTTCTGAAGAAAAAGGTTCCCATATAGATACCTTTAATTAAAGATTTTATGGTTTTAAGTGGATATCCTTCTCCCCCATTATTTTTCCACACTGTATTGAGAGAGAAGTATGATGAGGTATCATATACTTGTTTCAGACAATCCTGAATGTACTTTATGCAAAATTATTTGCAATTAAAATTAAAGGCAACATATAATATATAAGCCATAATTTTAATAATGAAAATATAAACTTTATATAATAAGCCAATCCTTCCCTGCCCTCAATTTAAAAGCAATTTTAAAAGAGATAGGCTATATATTCCTTTTCACAGTATAACTACCAATATGCTCTTAACTCCAAACCCAAAATGGGGCTGATTCTTTCAAACCAGACCTTCTCTTTATGCTAAATTATTTCACCTGCACTCAGTACATGCTGTGATTTAGAATGTGATGCATCAGCCAGGCAAGAAGAGGCAGTGTCCTGGGTATTGTGCTGTGTGATGGCAGCACTGGGGTGCCCTGCAGACCAAGGGCAGAGTGCTGTGTGCACTCAGCATGGGCTAATAATCAGTAAAGAAGCTTGGCCCAAAGCATTTTCTATAGAACAGAAGAAATAAGGATTTAAAATGTAATTCCTTTTTTTTAGAAGATTTTATAGATTTTTTTCCTAAAAAATAAAATATAAATCTATAGATATCTATCTTTGCATTATTAAAAAGATATAATTCTATAAATTTCTTAATCTTTCTGTCCTAATTCACCTTTCACTGTTTTCCACAGGGCTCAGTGATTTTTTTCCTTTGATTTCTATAAAATTCAGTGTTTTCTGCAATCCCATTGATTACTGTCCTTGTGGCTACATGCAGTAAGATATTATACACAGAATTGAAATGTTTTACACAGTCCTGGCTGGTAAGACTACATCTGCAATGCTCTGAGCATTCCCTACTAGGAAATCATGTTAGATTTAAAGAAAAAAGAACACTTAACTAGGGCAGGCAGCAAACAAAAAAATCCTCAAAGTTCAAAAGACAGCAGCTATTGTATTAAGAGTAGTTAGGCAAGAAAGCCAACTGTTGAATTTGCCCTGTCTAGAGAAAAGATGAAATGATAACAGGCTGTGAGTACTTAAGAAGAATTAATAGCAAGAACGTGGAGGGTGGTGTGGGAGGGTGGCTGCCAGCATGGGGAAAGCAGGTACAAGTATAGTAATAGCTCAGAATTACTGAAGGGGAAAATGTAGATTCAATAGGACTAAATGAGAGAGGAGGGAGGTAATCTGGCACAGAGGGTCACTGATTTCAAGGCAAATGTTCATCCCTGAGGATCACGTCAAGCTACATTGTTTGCAGAGGCTGGAGCTGGTGACCCCAGGGGTCTTTTCAGCTCTAATATTTATGGGTCAGATGACTCCTGTCTTTGGCAATAACTGAAGGAGGAGTGTTCTGTATGAAGAGCCCTGCTTCCTGAGCGACTGCCCTATGCAGAGGAAGCTGGGAGCCTGCCTACGTACACCCTGCCAGCTCCTACACCTTGGGAACAGCCCCGAGCTTTACTCAGGCTGTCCAACTTGAAAGAGGAAAAGAATCTCTCATTGACAATGGCTCCTGTTGGCTCTGGAGACAGGCTGATATAAATAAAGCATAAACAAGAACTGGAGAGCAGTTAGTTGGAGCACTGTTAGTCGGAGTACCATTGTTTTGACTAGAAAAAGAGCCATTGATGAATTGATGAACTAGTTCACATAATTTTTGGCAGAAGGTTGATTTTGCCTTCATGTCCATCCCTGAGCAAGAGCGAACAGTAAATTATTATCCTTCCAAACCAGAAACAAAAGCCATTTAGGAGGGAAGATGAAGAAAATAATGATGCAGTCGTTTCCTGCCTTTTCTTCCTGACCAGCCACAGTCCTAGCAGGTGTAAAGTGGCAAATTCCCTATTGCTGTCCCACCTCTGGGAAAGAGAACTACCTCCCTCAGGGTATGAAATGAGGGCGCTCTCTACTACATGAGACCACAGTCACGATCTTCCTCCTAAACATTAGCCATATTTCTTACTGGGTTTCAAAAGGTTTTTTGGGGAATGTCTCAACTCCTTTTTTAATGCATCGACTCTGTGACATTCAATGCACTTAGTCATTAAAGTAGGCTCACTACATTTGGCATTTCTATTAAAACTGCATGTTCAGGAAAGGAGCAGTGTCTAAGTGAATCACTGACAAGAAAATACAGGTATTGCAGAGGGGAAAAAGGGTGATTATCTCCAGGCATATTCTGCTGGAAATTGAATAGACTCAATGAAGAATTGAAAAAGTTGTAGTAAGAACCACAATATCACAAGGTAACAAGGCGGAAAAGCAAAATTAACACAGTCCTAAGCCTATGCATTCAAACTTCATGGTCACAAAAAAAAGATCCTAACACAAATGACAGAAACAGTTCCTGTGTACTCTGACACTAGATCATTCACTAAGCAAAGGTGACACAATATGTTCCTGAGCAACAAGGTGTGCAGATTAGTCATTTGCCACAGCCATAGCTAAAAAATATTTTCAGCCTGGAGCTGTAGGGATAAATTAAGTGCATTTGTGAACAGGATGGTCTCAGTGTAAGAATCTCAAAACAACACAAGTGAAAATGAATTGAAATAAAAATAGAGGAGTGAAAATACCATATAATAGAAAAAAAGGATAAAGCACTGTGCCATCCAGAAAGTTTTGCTACAAACAGGGAAGTTTTTATCAAAGTGTCCAAAGCAAATGCTTTTGGCCCTTCTTAGACCTGGTGGGATTTCAGTCTGCAGGCCTAGATCTGCAGAACAAAGCAGCCACGTCCAAGCCTCAGAGTCACGACACTCATGCTTGGCACAGGGAAGAGCAGAGGCAAAGGCACTGCTGGGCTCCCTAATCCCAGAGCTGGCACTTGAACACATCAGTACCAGGCACAACACTGTGCTGTGTTTGCTAGACTTTGTATCTCAGCACCAAGGAATCACTGAGCACTATCTCCAGCACCTCTTTGTTTTCCAGCAGGCCTGGCCTTTCCCTGAGGCTCCAAAGGAAAGCAGTCCCTGCTGCTGGAGGGTGGGATGCTGGGTGCACAGTGCTGCAGGCTCCCCTGATCTATGCCCTGGGGCACTTTGCTCTTCAAATGATGGGAAGTGAAGCACCAAGGGACTTCATGCTGCCACACAGCCCCTCCCACTTTCCAGGACTGTCTTTGCAGGATTAAGGGATCCAAAACCCCAGGGCCTTGGCTAGAACACTTCATTATGGCAAAGCACCGCTAAAGCTATGACACGTTTCGCAAAGAATAGCTTAATAATAAATTTTAATAGAGTCACATGCTCTACTTATTTGGGCTTTAATTATTATGCCTCTCCTCTCCTACTCTGCTGAGTTGAGCCTATTTTATTTTCAATAAGGATGCTTGATGAAGATGAATTAAAACCTGTAATACCTAATTTAGCACAGAATAAAATATTTAGTGTGTTAGTTCATATTCTGATGTGCTAGGCAAAATTTTCTCACACTTAAGAAAATTTAGGGTCAGTCAAACAGCAAGAGTCTGTTAGGCCCAACCCTGGCTATAATGATCTGTGGTTTTGCTGGATCTCTTTCACTAAGGAGAATCTCAGTAAATCTTTTTTCTTGGTGAAATCACATTGCAATGTACCTTTGGGACAGTAGATTCATCTAGTTAATGAGACATATTTCCAATGCACATGTAGGATAGAGGTAGAAGGGTGCTGGGGTTTTTTTGTTTCATTTTGCTTTTCCAAAAAGCCTACACAGAAAAAGTTCTTTTCCTTTTGGGTTCTCTTGCAGTTAGTTCAGGGCCCTGGAAATGGTTTTATCTTTTATTAACCAGTGGGTCATCTCTATTATCTCAGATGGAACATACTGTCCTATTTACAGCACTGTCTCTGAATACAATTTCTGTGTTTCCATATTTTTTCCTTTACTAAAAGAACCCACTGTAGAAAAACCGAAAAAATAAATTTCAGGTTGAAGAATCCTTTTCTAAAAGGAAGAAGTACTACGGCAGAAGAAGCAGGTCATTCCATAAGATTCAGTAGCTAAATTTTAATGTATGCCTCAGCAGGGTGGCATGAGTCTAATTGGATTTGAAAATTGTGTAATAAAAGCCATATTTGCCAGGGCAGCTACAGGAAAACATTATTCCTATTGGGTCTTACATTTAAGGGACAGCAGAATGAAAGAATGAATAACAAGCATTCTACAAAATACTCTTCCACATGACTGTGGAATGCTGTGTAACTTCAAATCACAGTTCCGAAAAACAGGATTTATATTAGGTTTATGTTGTCTCCTACCAACAACCTCATATTGATAGAATACTCGGGGGGAAGCTTTAAGGAAGATTAGCAAAATAATCCTTTCATGCTGGGAGTTGCATTTCTTCAGTTAAATGGCCATTGCAAGCAATGAAAACGCAGGCAAAACTGCCAGTAAAAGAAAATATCCACAGAAGACTGAATCTGAGTGTTTTCTGGAGTCAGCTTAAATTATCTGTTTATGGACAGCTATCACACACATCCCTCTTTCAGTGAAAATGCATGATCTATATTATAACAGCATCTGTTAATGAGGTGTCACTGACACAGACAACATTGTGTTGATGTAACCTGCTATTTAATTACTTTTTTGGCTGGACAAAAATGATATTAAGTTTAGCATTTAGATTTTTCATTTATTTCCTGTTTAATACATTTGGAAGCATGCAAAGGAATTACACATGCATTTGACCTGGCAACAGTGTTGAATAGAAATACACATTGTCTTTAAAAGTTACCTTGCACAAGTAGTTTACATGAAAATCACTGGCTTGAGTTTGGGGTTTTTTTGGTCTTCTTTATTTTTCCATATTCTTGACAGCATAAACCAAGGCTAACTCCATTTCCCTATCTGACAGTTAACTATTTTATTTCTGGTTCAGCACCCTCCTTCAGATACAAAGACTCATGAATAAAGTAGCTGATCTCTTGAGGAAGCCATAGGTGATATTGCTATCACCCACTCATATTTTATGGCAGTCTTGCTATGAAATCAGCCACAGAGAAAAGGAGGCAGAGCACTGCCCTGCCTAGAATGTGACACAGCATCACTCAGGCCTGACGTGATACAAAGCAGTGGGGTTTCACCCAATGAAAATGAGGGAATAAATATTTGTTTAATTTGCTTCCTACTCAGGAAATTTTTAATCCTAGGCTGAAGGGCTGCACCACAGAATTTCCACTGTGGAGGAGAGATTTTTTTTTTCCAGTTAAATGTGAATCCTAAGATGCTCACAATGAGACCTTTTCCAAGTAAAAAGTGATAATTTATGGGGAATTTGGGCATCACCTCAGCAAAAGTCCATTTGACCATATAAAATGCAACAGTGGGAAACCAGGCCGTTTCCCTCTCTTTCTAAGCAGCCAAAATAAAAAAGGAGAAAAAAGAACAGCAGTTGCAGACTATGCATGACTATGATCTAATTCTACTCTCATCCTGAGGTAGGTTACTTGACAGCAGTGTACTTTCATGCAGGTCAATATTAGGATGGAATCGAGCCAAATGGATTTACATCAGTACATGATTTCACAGTTACTGTGAGAAACAGTCCCCAAATTCCCGAGCAGTTCAAGCTGTACTTTGCCACAGGTGTGACAGGAGGCAGGTCCCATCTCCATGTCCCTTTGCAACACAAACCAGTGAATTTACAATCTTTTTTAGGGAGAGTTGTACTCATTGAGAAAAGACTCTGAGACTGATGGTTGCATCCATTGTTGTGCTCCAGTGTGTCAGTGAACTTTGAAACTGCACCTCAGAAGATTAATTACTAACCAATATGACAGTTCTCACTCAGATGTCAGTGATGATGCCTTTTCAGTTAAATAAAAGCTATATTCCACTGAGATTTTTCAGATGCTGATACATTTAAATAGCAAAACAGTTTAAGACAACAGACCCAGTTTTCCAGCTGACTAACCTCAAGTAATAAAAAATCAAAATTGTATTAACTGTACTTAGCTTTCTTTTTTCATCATTTATACTCTCTTAACAAATGCATATGTGAAGAGATACCTCCTGTAGTAGCCACTCTAGGTGAGTGCATGGAAAGCATTAAAAAAAATCCTCATGTACTGCTGGATATTGCTCTAAACCTGCCTATACATTAAACTTCTAATAGAGACAAGGTGCAATGGATGTGAATGACAGAAAAAATTATTCTCTTGGAGACATGACTTGGGCACAAAAAAGTGGGTTTTTGGTTTTTTTAACTGATTAGGAGGGGTCCTCAGTTTATATTCCCAAAAATAGCCAGTGTCACTCTAACTGCTAATTTGAGCTCATCAATAATTATACTAATTATCTCCAACCGGCAGTAAACTGAAAATTCTTAGTTTCATTATTTTTCCTTTAAAGAATGCATTCTTTATTTGTGTTGTATCAACTTAGAAAATGGTTCAACCCCTTCCTCTCATAAGGGAGAAAGAAGAAGGTATTTTTTTATTTTACATATGTGTAAAATAATTCTTTCCCCCCATCTTTATGGTGATTTTTGTATAGTTCTACAAAACAATTTTGCACCTGTCCTGAAAAATCAACTATATAATTAAAATATTGTTGCACATGGAATTAAAGAAATAAGGTGATGCAAGATGAGCAACAGCATCATTTGACAGATAAGGGAAGTGAGGAATGTTGGTTTTGAGACCCAGATCTCTCTGAGATATTAATACATCTAACTCCCTACAGAAAAATCTAGGTCTAGGTTCAGGCTGACACAGGATCAGTGGTGATGGCATCAGAAATTGCAGTCAAATCTAGAAAGCTCCATCAATTAGCAGCTCACTGACAAGACATTCTTACTCCTTTCATTTTCAATGCTGGCAGGATTTTTATAGATAATTTTCATGAAGATATAAACTAGCTTTTTAAAAATGCACATAGCTGAATAAAACTTACATATGCAAGTTCAAAAATTTCAGAATAACTAATACAAAAGAAAGCAAGAAAGGGTCAATAATTGATAGGAAAATATCAAAAAAACAAAAAGCATGGGAATGTTATGCTAATCTTCCTCATAGGAGAAGATGAGACAATATTTTGAACTCAGATACCAAGTGTGATTTTCCAATTATCTGCAAATGAGAAGTTTTATAGGACTTTTTATATAAAATTATTTGGAGAAAAGTCAGATCTTATACCCATATTATTTCAATAATGCCCACTTGAGGTATTTTTACAACTTCTTGTAATGGATGTATTCTGTACCAAACCCTTTCTAGTTTTTGAAACTTTTTAAATTAAGCAAAGCATCCTAATTTACACAATTCATGCTTAGCTATATTACTTACTTCTGCTATCTTTTTACATTAGATGATAACATGAGCTATTGCGCTCTTGTTTAAGCTTTCTCCTGATTTAGCACTTCTATGGCCCTTCAAACCACAGATTTTGGAGTCAGTTTGAAGATAAGACAAGCCTCAGGCCAAGTTGAATTTGCCCAGCATTGCTTGTCCATTGCTTTCACCAGACATTTAATTTGCATTATAGAAAGAAAGAAAGAATACTATTTTAAGGAAATCACAAGGATATTTGATGGTTTATCTGACAAAATATGTTTTAAGTTATGTTCAAAGAAAAAGGTGATGGAAAGACATTGTACAAATTGCCATTATCCTTCCTCTGTTGGATCCAGTACTGAAAAATCTCAGAACTAGGTCTTGCATCAAAAATAAGCAAGAAGTGAATCACAAAATTCAAAAGTATCTGAAGCAAGTGATTAGAATTGGGAACTTTCTCAGTTTGGGCACCCAGGCATTTGGACACCCTAAACAGTGACAGTGTAAGGAAAAACAAAGGGGGTCCCATGGGTTTGGTGGGTCCATGGGTCAGCACTCAAGCACAGACAGGGCAGTGACTGAGCTGATGGTGTGAACAAAGTCCGTGGGTGGTACTTAACATTTTCTGTCTGAGGTGCTGTGTCCCCATGGAACTTGGCAGCATTTGTACACTTCCTCTGCACACACGTACGGAATTCAGGAGGCAGTGTAGAATTGACACAAATACAGATTATGATGCAATTACTCATAGTTAAAGTGATATTCCAAAGTTGTGATTTTGCCAAGATGACATAACACCTCCTGTTATTGTTACTTATATGTTATCATCACTGGGACTGTTTAGGATGCTGCACCATCTCAATCTCACCAGCACTGGGCTAGAAGTTGCACAGCTTCTCAACCACAATTGCTCCTTGGCCAAACTAAGTGAGGCATGTGGTGTGTTCTTACACTAGCTGCTATTCTGTGGTGCAAGACAAGCAGTATTGTTAATGTGAAAGAGGCAGAATAAAATATACAAAATCTCCATAATTTACCAGAAGGTAATAAATAAACATCAATGCATTTAATTAAATTATCTGAATGAGAAATCAGCTCCTAGATATAAAAGACTTGCATTCAGCCAGTATGTATCCCCATTCTTCTATCCTGTCCCATTTTCTGTAACATCCTTATGTTTTCTTTCACTGATCTCTTGTGTCATTTGGCCAAGATCAGGTTCAAAATCTTTTCCTTGCCATTAGTAATGACCCTTTGCACACCCTGGGAAATCATCTTCTTTTTATATAGAAAATACTTCACCAGAGCCTTTGCTGTCAGTAAGGTTGAAGGGACATCTCTACCACCTAATAAATACAGAATAGATTTAGCAAGGAGATTCAGAAAAGTTAAAAAAAAAAAAAAAGGCAAATGAAAATGTAGTACAGCATTAAAAAAGAGAGCCTTGAGACTCGCTCAGAAGATTAAAGGATTACTTATATCTTGGAAGCTTGTGACATGAAGGGTCCAGGTAACCTAAGCACCTATGTAACCTGGCATATTTAACTTTCCTGATACAAATTTATTTTTCTGGCATTTTTGCAAGATAGAGTAGTTAACTGAACCAGTCATGATGGCATTCAAATAATGAGCCCTCTATCAGTGAGGCTGGAATAAATTCCAAGATGAAAATAGTCCACTACAATTTAATGAAGTGTTATTTTACTGTAATCTGGTTCACATTTTCACAATTTATCTAGGAGTTCTAGCACTTATGAATTTTCTTTTTTTGCCTACAAAATGTTATGTAGAGTATAACTATTCTCCCCTAGGAAAGAAACTATAGTGTCCAAGAATTTTGGGATCAGGTGTGATAGCCTATCTTAAAGTGCTACAAATTTCCTTTTACATCGATATTAGAATCAATGACATAAATTAATATACCATAATATAATTACTATGATATCATATGTTTGCTCAGGAGTGTCATTTTTCACTTGCCCAACTAAGCTTCTTTCGATACACCAGGACTCTTTTATATTTAAATAATTAAGGAAATCTGGTAAAACCCTTATTGCACCACTGTATTATATATTTTGACATTTTCTTTTCATGCAATAATAATATAGTTCTTCATAATATAATCTATACATACATAATATAGTTCTTATTCTTACTTTCAGTAACACAAAATAACTATAATTTTAGCTAAACACTTCATTGAATGAACTAATGAGTTAAAATGGGTCCAACTTTGTAGTGTCACAACCAGACAGAGAAGAGACCACTTCAGGTGGGCCTTGATAGGAAAGTATCCTTACAAAATAATGTTTTGTGCTCACTTACTTCATGCCTTTCAATGAAATGGTCTATCTGCACCTACAGAAAGCTGCTTTTATCAGCACATTTCCCAGCTGCTCTGCACATTGGCAGCACAGCCGTATCAGTGTGAGCTCCTACCAGAGACAACCTGTCCTTCTCAGCCGTGCAGTTCAAGGGCAGGGCCTGTGTTATCTGGCCCTTCTAGAGCACTGACTGAAGTTTCTCCAAAGTCACAGGCTACAGAAAGGCTAACAAGGAAACTTGGTGTGAAATAACCCACTTCAAAGTGAATTTTGCATTTTGAAGTTTCCAGAGACTGTTAAGCACCACCAGACAGACCAAGCCCAAGAGGCCACTGCCCACACGTGCAGCAAACATCATCCAGGGAGTGCTGAGCACCTCCAGCTGCACAAGGAAGGGAGATCCTGCAAGAATAAGCAAGGAATAAGCTAAACCTGGACTTTAAAAGTCGATTCCCAGCTTTGGCTTGTCAAAGTAGATGATATAGTTGTTTTTATTTGGCAAGGAAGCAGTCGTACAAGAGGTTTGAGGGTCAGGGAGATAACTTGCATCTGTAAATTATATAAGGATGGGATGTGGCCCTGAGAGCGTCTGTAATTCAATTTCCACATAGTTTCACTAACAAGTATTGCAACATCTTCTCCATCTTACTGCTTTTCAAGGACTAGTAAAGCTTCAACATTTACTCTGAACTTCCAGGTCATGTAATTCAATTCTCATAAAGGAACATGCAGAGCACCTGGGTATCATAAAGATGCCGATCACTAGAGCAGACTTGCATGTGAATGTTGTAAATGTTTCTGTTTGGGTTTTTTCCCCCACTACATTGTAATAGGATTCTATTATGATAATGAGACTTACAAGGAATTTTTCCCATCATAAATTTGGATAGAAAAGCTGAGAAGTCTATTTAACCCATGTCACCATCATGCAAATCTTTATAAAGCAATACAGAAAATTAATTTTCTTGTGAAATGAAAGAGGAGTGAGACTCATTTTACTTTGTTCTGTCTTACACATGAAGGTAGCAGGAATTTTAGAGAGAGCACCTTACCTATTCTACATTATCATGAGAAATGGAAAAATTGAACATATGCAATTGGGTATGTGCATGTGCATCTCTTTTCCAGCAGTTAGTGTTAAAAAGCCTAAGCTACATAGTTGGAAATTATCCTTTTTTTTTTCAGTAGTTAAGGTTCAGTGACTTCACTGAAGTTCTTTTCATCCACATTGTGCAAAAGAATAATCAGATCAATCAAAAATTAAAATCCTATTAGTGGACTTGGACAAAACTGATCTTTATGCAAGCCAACTTTAATTGCGAAGTTTCCCCTGATTTAAACTCCACTTGATTTGACTGAAGGCAAAATCATAATTCTGCCTTCGTACCTCACTATCTCCTCAAGTGCACTGAGAAAGCAACTAAAAGATGTATTTAATAGGCTGAACTGTGTATTCTGCAGGTCAATAATCTTCAAGGATCAAAAGCAAAAGAAAATGCTGAATTATACCCTGCCAATGACACTGTCCTTCTTGCAACTGCCAAAATACCTGCAGAGGGTTATCTCAGCTCATCTCAGTTACAAGGGCAGAGCATGAAAAGAGAAACAGATTTGAAAGATCCAAAGAAGAGACTGAAACCAAGAACCTGCATTGAATACAGAAACAGTACATAAAATCTATCTTACACATGATAGATAATATGCTCTGTGCCTACAATGCTGCTGAACTGAAAATGGAAAATAAACCTTACAAGATGCTCAATGTAATTTAAGCTGGGAACAAAAAGCCATGGATAACCATTCTGAGGAACCTGGACAGAAAAGGGCACAAACCCTTTGGCAGCCGCTGGTGGAAAAAGTGCTTTTTGGTGTCTTTATGACACCATCCAGAAGCAGATGAATATCCAAAAAGACACTTTTGCTGTGAGCTTTATTAAGAAAATGATATGCTGTTTGTTCAGATAGTTATTCTACTAAAAGGAATTATTCTTATTTGCCCCGTTATTTCACTTCCCAGCTAACATGTCTGAGCTCTTACTAGCAATGGAAAGAATATCAGAATTTTAACACCTGTGTTGCATGGGGTTTCACTAAGTATTTAAAGAATAAAAATCTTTAGCATCCTCAAAATATCATTTTTCATTAGTCTCAGGAAATACTGGTACCAAAGGTCTCTCCCAGGGATTTTGAAATGAGTAATGAAACCTTTGCTTTGTAAATTCTTTCCAAGAAGTTGCAGAAAGTCAAGTAGTGTCAGGACTGTGGAGAACATCACAGTGCTCTAAAAGTCCTTCAGGAATAAAATCCTTTTCTTTCAATCTTTACAATAAAATGTGGGGACTTTTGGATGTGAAAAGACATATTTTCTAATTTTGACATTTCCTTAAATCAGCTCTTCAGCCACTGTTGCCCTTTCTAGGGCTTAAAAGTCTTCATTATGTTTCTCCCAACACCTAATTTCAGCTAATTGAATATCTTTCATTTTAATCAGAGGAACAGCTCATATATGTCTGTGAAAAAATAATGTGTTAAAATACAGTGTTTGTACAAAGTGGTCTAGAAACTAAAATCTGACTCTTTTTGCCAGTCATGAGGGTATCCAATATTTCCATTTATCTGATGGAAGGAAACACTATCTGGTGCCCGAATCACACATTCACTGCAGTCCATGGAAGCTTTGTTCAGGTGCAGTTCTCCCACAGATATTGTTCCTGGGTTTGGGACGCTGTGGGTGCCCTCAAAGGGCTACTACCTCTGTGTAAAAAGAGGGTGACCTAATATGTTCATCTGGATTTTAGATTTCAGGAATAATTATTTTAATGAATATAAAAACTGAATTTTACTTATCAGGTTTATAGAAAATAAAAATCATATTTAAACTAAACAAGAAAGAAGCTTGTATTTTTTTTTTTTTTAATGTTTGAGACTGAGCACTTTCAGAAATCCTGCCAGGCAATAACACCCTAATCTAAAGCTAGGGTCTGTGACAATGCATGAGGCAAAGCACTGATAACCCTCTCTGGTAAACAGACATCTAAACCTGACCCAGCACCCTTATTAAAAAATTCACCCACACACCGAACAAGCCATTGCTTTACAGAGCTTAGTTCACATCTATTTACTGTAATATTTTTCAATATAGAGTATAATACACTTAGAAAGCACTGAGATCTGGCTAGACAGCATTTATTCTTTCACCAGGAGGAACAAAACAATCTACATTGAAGCAAGGATGCAAGTTCCTTTGATAAAAGGTCTTTTGCTGAAATCTGTCATTGCAGTTATTCAAAAAATATTGATAAATGTGGTTTAGATTGACTAAATACCCACTGAAAGATGTAGGCAATTTAAATCATAATATTGGTGTGGAGAGATTTCCTTTTGGTGGGATAACCCAGTGGCTGAGATGGCTGTGCAGTGTTCAGTGGATTGGGTTCTCAGAAACCCTCCTTCCCTCTTGTGTGAAAATCTTTAGAATCCATTAGCTTTGAGTAAAAGAGAGAGGAAATTACATGACTGAGCATGTTAGCAAGAAAATCCTGAGTGGTACGAAATCTTAAAAGAAAACCCTATAATTCTATTATGAAAATTCTATTTTTTGCTTCATACAAGGAGATAACCCCTTATTCTGTACTCCTTCCCTTACCCTTTCAAAGAGATCTTAACTGTTACAACAACTCTAACGTTCTGCATTAACCACCAGCAATTCTACAAAGCACTTAAAAAAAATGAAAAGAAGAAAAAAAAATAGTCCTTGTGAACTTGGGCAGCTCAATTATGATGTTACTGTGGTCAATCTTTCCAGCCAGCTGATTTATGAAGGCCATAAGTTACTCAAAGATATAAATCACCACCACATTTCCTAATTCTGCTCTGTATGTTATCTCTCTGTTTTACACTAACACATAAATATCTCCATGTTCATAATTCATAGGGGTTGGTGTTACTATTTCCAGTGCCTATTTTCAAATGGTCTTGAAGTATGCAACACAATGTCTTTTGTTTGCTGTGAATATAAGTGTATCTGCTGAAGTAAGGGATGACAATAGTATTATAAAGAGTATTATAAAATTCTTTTGGGTGAGTTTTTAAAATTGGAAATTTAAAAAATAGATGCTGTCCCAGAATACAGAGTTTCAGTGCAGCAGGAGTTATTTTTCTCCAAATGGAGGGTCCCTATGAACAAAAGGAGCTTTTCTTTATGTGACATTTGGTTTATTTGAGAGGGCCATGTTTGCTCTGTGATTGGTACATAATAACAGAGCAGGGAAAAGTAGAGAACAAACAGAAGTGGCTGTGTTTTCAGAAGTCATGAAGCGCTAATGAAAATATCTCAGAAGTGCCCATACACATCCTGGTCCTTCCCTAACAATGGGTTGGAGCAAGAGGTCTGGAGTTTAATTTTCTTTTAGGACAGCACAGTAATACACCTTCATTCATTCAGTACTGACTTGATCCTGACTCACATTTTCCTGTAAGGCCACAGGGGAAATGATGGGAGGCTGGAAGGGTTATTTCTCTCCTCCTCCTGCAAACAGCCAGTGGCAGAACTGTCCAAGGCAGCAGAAATGCCAGACACTGAAATAATGCTGGAATGTTACACAAGCTAAGTGAAATGACAAAAGGCAAGGCACAGCCCCCACACCCCCCCAGATCGCTCTGTTTTAGCCAGAGTCATCTCAAGGGCTTCGTGTAACAAGAGAAGACACAACATTTTCAGATGGAAATGTGATTTTCAAGTCGACAGTACAGCTTTAATTAAATGGGAGTCCAAGGAAAGAACATAACACTGGGAAATAAATAGGCTATAAAAGAAGAAAACCACTAGTGTGGGTAGCCAAGGAAATTAAGAGAGAGAACAGGAAAGAGCAAAGGCCATGTGAGACATCTATTACAAAACATCAAGGTTAATGCTACAAGTGGAGGCATAGACAGCCAGAGTGATAGAGATTACGGAAATGATCAAGGAAGCAAAGATCAAACATGAAAGGAAATTGGCAGATTCTTACTCAGTGCATTCTGCCAGCACTGACCTGAAAAACGGAACTTTTGTGTTTTAAAATGTTGCAGCTGCAAAAAATGGCACTGAAATGTATTGTAACTTTTTAGACAGTGAATTGACTTAAAATGCAAGCAGCTATAGAAAGCAATTATTTTAATATTCTATATAAAATTACAGACTCTCTGTCACTTCCTTAAAAATTGTGTCCTAGATTAATATGAAAGAAGGCACTTTGAAGTATCAAACAGGGAACTTATGATTCTCTAAGTGTAGCTCCATATCTGAACACTTCTGCCACTTTCTATTTTCCTCCAAAAACAAGGAAAAAAAAAAAAGAAAAAAAAGAAAGAAAATTGTTGCCAAAAGTATTTTGGAATTAAGGAAAAACAGAGCCAGACACCATGGTGCAGCTGGAGCATGAGCTTGTGCAGCTTCCAGTGGGAACAAGGACACCCAGTTTGAACAGGACACCTGGGCTCCGAGCAGCCCGAGAGGAAAATCAAATCAGCATTTGCTCCCAGAGCTGGCTTGCGCTGGGAAGTCCTTCTGTCACCTTGAGAAGTGTAATTCTGCTATTTTGTTGCTTTCCTAATGGTGCGGATCCCTTTACCCATCATGGCCACCACACTGCTCTCCGCTACTTTTGTTTCATTCTATCTTAGCCAACTTTTCACTGCACCCTGTGTTCTGTTTGCTGTAGTTATTTACTTAATTCAGCTGAGCCCAATCTGATGAGTCACAGTCAGACCCTGAGCAGACACATCAAAAGGACATTTACTGTTCTGGAAAGCTTGCACTTTGTGTGTCAGGGAGGAAGACATGTTCTACATCATATTCAATCTACCTGGCATAATCCTCCACATATTAGTTCAGTCATTATGACATCTGTTTAGATGACTCTTATTCTAACTAGTGAAACTATAAAAGAACACAGATACACTCATGCACACTTAAATGAGGTTTGATTTTTTTTACTTTTTGTTAAACTGTCAATTTTAGCAATTTTTTTGCCTCATCTTGAGACTTCTGTCTTTTCCTTCTGTCTCCAGTTTTAGATTGTACCTGTAGCTCACATATTGTAGCCACAGGTTTTCAGCTCTTGTACTTGAACAAGAATTTGCCTTTGAGATAAAAATGAAACACACTAAAACTGACAATTTCTGAGTCAGCCCAACTTTTTTCTCTATCCTAAGGGGAGAATTTCAAAGGAGCAGCCATACCCCTGCTTCTACAATTCTAACAATCATTTTCTAAGGAGGATAACATTATCCTATCTGCGATTCACCATTTATAGCAAATCTAGAGTGAAGAAAGGCAAGCAAAAGTAATTAAAGAATGTCTATTTTTTCTTTCAAAGAATCAAAGTCTATTTTTACAAGATTTATATAATCATGCTCTAGTTGCACTTGACTCCAAGGGTTCGATTCCCTAAGGATTTAGGAACAGTGCTACAGCCTATACATTTTCTTCAGGGGAATATAATAGGAAATGTGAAGTCCAGTCTGTTGGAGGAAGGCCTGCAGAATGCTCTCATTGCTAGGATTAAGAAGCAGAATCAAGGAAAGGAGCAGAATTTATTGTAATTAGTCTCTTCTGAGCACATTACAGCCTAATTTACTGTCCAGTTCCACAAAATGGTTCATAATGATCTGTTTGAGGGTTGAAGTACTAATTCTCTTTGGTGAGTGGAGACAAAACCACACCGGTCTTGTCAATCTTCTCTATTTTCCCTCTGTTGGCTACTCCCTTCTCAAAGAGTTGGGTGGAAGCATTGCTCCTTCAGCTCCTTCTCTGTGCAGGGGGTGCCTCCTTTGGCGTCTGTCTGATCTCACAGAGAACATCACATTCACCACCAGGCACAAGGCAACTCTGCCAAGCACAGCAGCAAAGGGAAACGGTGCCATTTGACTTTTGAAGAATGTTTAGAAGGGTAATATACACACACAGAAGATCAACTATGCAGAAACTCAGTGGGTACAAGACAGCTGCCTACAAATAGTTGACGGAAATAAGCACTGCTTTAGTGAAGGTATTATTTATCATAATCATTAGGGAAGCAATGCAAACACTGGATAACTGAGCTCTTTTAACTTGTAGGGCCTGTTCCTGTATAAACATTAAAACATTTGCAATAAAGCCATAATTTTAGGAAGGTAGTTTGAGGGCCCATTTGACTATAACAGAAAAACACTCAGAGACTGAATGGGTTTGGAATCAAGTGTATTTACAAGTTATTTTCCACCACTTACAATCTTTTTTTTTTCTCTGTAAATGTAAAGAGGCACGTGGACATTTTAAACATATGTTGGTCAAGGTTTTTTCAGGCAAAAAATTAATGCAAATAATACATGACTTTTAGCTCCCTTGAATCAGTTTCAGTTCACTGGGATTTGTTTAGACAATGCAAAAATGGAGTGTAAATGCAGAGAGTTTGAAAGGAAGGGTCAGTGAACAGTGATGACAGCACTAGTCTCCCAAATTTGCTTGGAAAAAATATTTAATTTCTTTCTAGCCTTTGAAGGAAAATAGTATCTGTTTTTGTCACTGCAACCTCAGATAATCATAGGAAATAAAACTACACCTGCTCTTCTGTGGTAGTCAGAAAACAGATGTGAATCAACACAACTCCTGGCTGATTTGGTAATGGCCTCTCCAAGGCAGAGTGGTCTGTTGAATGCCCTTTCCTGTAGCAAATCCTGTGGCTACTGGCAGAGGGAAAACCCAGAGATTATAAATACATTCCTAAGAAACCTTTCCATCTTCGTTTTACTGTTGGGTCAATATCGATGATTAATGTAACCTTTGGACAGTATCTCTATTATGTTTTTTTATGACTTAGCCAGCTATTTCAGAATAGAAAAGACAGTCAAAGTTATGGATGATGTTGACAGAGCAGCAAAACTTCAAATACCAAAAGATATTTCTACTTAGAACTTTCACAAGTCCTTTAAATCTGTGTTTACCAGCTCTCTTTCTCATACACCAACATCTATTTCTTCTGAATGGATAAAATTCTCATTTTGCAAACCAAAAATTTCAGGAAAATTTTTTATACAGACATAAAAATCAAATTTACTGAACAACAAACTCAGGGTAGAAATAATGAATGTTCAGTATGTTCTTTTATCCTTACTGAGTAACAGCGATTTTTTTTGTTTCATTTGGTTTAATATAGCACTGCAGCTTGTTTTGGCTCTGTAGAGCCAAAAACTGTCCCTGTTGCAAAGAGTTCTTCTTTTACTTTGGACATATTTGTAAAAATACTGCTACTAAACATTTATTTTAAAATTTGCCACCCAATGTGCTTTTTTATTCTATACTTAAAAAAACCCCCACAAACGTAGTCTCTGTCATCACTATCTCCCTCACCTTTTTGACCCCTCTTCTTCTATGGTTTCTGTCCACTTTCTTTCTTTCATTTCTCCTTTCGCTTCCTTCTCTCAATATCGCCTCACTTCTTTGTGACACTGCTGGCCTCTCCTCTTTTTCCCTTTCTGCCCATCTCTAGTCACTACCAGTTTAAGGAGGAGCCTTGTGTCCAGAGGCCATCCCTTGGGCAACCTCAGCCTTGTGATGGAGCACAGACTTTAGAAGGGCAGGTGGAATGTGAATGCAAGCAATCAGTGTTGTTTTTCTTCCCAGGCTAGAATGGGGACGCTGTGAATTATCAATCAGAGAGTGGTGGAGAAGGAGTTCAGGACATCAGAGAAGACAGAGTTGGAGAAACTAATTCTGGTCCAGAACTGAGGTAGAAGAGATGGCATTAAAAGGAAAGAAATACTGTGCCCTAATGGTTGTGGCCAGGTATGAAAACTAGATATCAAAATGTTTTCTGGGGTATTATCCCAGATGTGAGTCACTCCCTGGACAATGGCAGACATCCCTATTTTTCAGCCATCTCATTGCTAAAATGTTTGTCGTTATTAGATGACTGGACAGCAACTACACTGAAACAAATAGCAAAGACATTCTAATGATTGCAGGATATTTAATACTCTCCACTCATTTTTTAAGTGCATGTATGGGCCATTTGGTCATGAGCCACACAGGGTAAACACCAACAGTAAACTTAAGCTTATAAAATAATGACTCATCTTGTAATTTTATGCATATAAAATACAAGAAAATATTTCAACCATCATCTATCCCAGCAGGGAAAAATGTAGGGAAAGGTTTACTGAGAGAGAACAATTTATACAGAAACAAAGACAACATGTTTGAGCACATTAGGACTCTCAATTATGCATTTCCTGTGATTTTAGCTTGTTGCTATAAGCAGTTACATGGTCAGATACAAAGTGTTCTTTCCAGCGCTGTCAGGGAATGCGATGTCTCATCTGCTTATCTTGCTTGTGTGTTTTATTTTGAGCAAGTGTTCACAAAAGTAACTTGCATTAAATTACCCAGATGTAATGCTTTGCAAACAGCCAGTGAAAATTATGATGAGTGTTCCTAGTTAGCTGATCATCAAGCCATAATAATTTTAGGATAAATTAAGCTATGGATATTATGGAAAAGTAAAGAAGTGTTAGTGCCAGGGATTTTCTGTTGCCTTTTTGTTGTTGTTGCTTTTGTTTTTTTTGTTTCTGTTTTTTGTATGTTGCAGTCAGACATGAAGGGCAGAAGGGGTTTGTTTTGCACTTAACCTCTGTTCACTTGAACTAAGGAAATACACGTTTCCCGAAGCTCAGAACAGAAATCCTGGTTTGAACTGAACTTTTCATTACCAAATGGGATTTTCAGTAGTGAAGAACAATTTATTTTTGTCAGCTTTGACCCCACTTGTCTTCATCAGGTTACTTTTTTGAAAGAAGGCTTCAATTATTACCTTAAAGAAAGAAATGATGTACTGATTTATATGGCTCTGAGTGGTATTCTCAAAAGTCACACTCCTATCCTGAAAAAGGCTAATCAAGAAAGACCATCTTCTCTTCTATGATACTTCAGTGGCTGACAATACATTATTAAAAATCTTCTATATCTATGATACAACTGAACAGAAAAAAGAGATACATAGACTCATAATAATCTACCTAAATACTGCATGTTTGCAGACATCATTACGTTAAAAAAATAATTCTACTGTGGCAATTGCTAGCTAATGTAAAAGACATTGCAACTGCTTAATTTAAAGCATGGTAATCTCTACTTTGGAGGTCTTTCAGTCCATTTTAAAATGAGCAGTGTTCAAAACCATTATGAAGAATGGACATTCCAATCACACTCCTTCTGTTTTGATACCTGGAGCAATTTAAGAAGGTCTTGCTTTTACAGGTTCTCTGAGATTAAGTTCTCTGTTTATACATGAACCATGGCAGTTCCAATTTGTGTTTCACAGACACTGCCCTCAAAGCCTTTCTTAAGATTTTAGCTCTGGAGTAATTATGCTTCATAATACATTTGGGCCCTCAAGTTGGAACGAGGTTGGCATGGCAGATTAGCACATACTGGATTAATTTCATGAATGCAATGAATTTTTTCCTCTCTGGTATCAAATGACGAAAATTTCCAGTAATGATGAATTAAGAATTTTAATAGACTGCAATTAATCTTTTGTACATTTCCACCCACCTCCCCTCCCCAAAATTTAACATATCTACCTTCCATACAAACTACAAGAGTGGCTGTAACAGTGTAATTTGTCATGCAAAACAACTGCTTCTGGACCTTCTGTTACGCAGGAGTGAAGGAATTGGGTTTGGCCTATGTTTGGAGCCAGGGAATGTTGGCATATAATAAATGATATCTAAGGGCTTTTCCTTCTTCTTTTAATACTGTCCCAAAAGAGATGATGCTAAAGTAGAAGAGGCATTGTAAAAGTTCAGTCCTGCCCTTACTGCCTTGTCTCTTGAGCTTTTTGAATACTGGTACCTCCACAGAGCCACATAATAACAGGTGTCATATATAAGACTCAGTCTGACACAGGTGTTTGTGTAGCTGCAGGCCCAAGTTTCTTTTGACCAGCTTGAACAGATAACCTTTTTGCAGTGCTACCTTTATATTTAAAGGAATTTCTTTTTGGTATAAAAAGTCATCCTAAAAAAGCTAAATAGAAACAAATCACTGATCATTTATGTAAAAAATATAATGTGTAGAATTGTAACCACAATGAGAAATGTGTATCGTGTATCAGAATTTCATTAGTACAAACACTAACCTCATTAAAAATCTCCTTAAAAGGGAAGTATTAAATATTATTGCCGTCTCTGGCAGTAGCTAATAATCACAGAATCCATTTAGGAATTACCTAAAGTTTGCACAAAGGTGGGAAGAAGCAGCATGATAAGAGATGGATCAAACCTGGACAGAATTCCTACCTGCGCTCTGCAGATGTCTGAGAGAAGACGAGAACTGTGGAAGCTCAGCACATTTCTTTTGGGCTCTGACTGTCAGCCAGGGAAAGTACAGCTAAATCTGAGTCTCACCCAAAGCTCATGAGAAACAAACAAGCAAACAAAGAAGCAAGCAAATAAATAAAATGCATTCCTTGAGGCCTGCCGTGGATGTCAAGGGAGAAACAAAGAGCCTCTGGATACACAGAGCAAACAAGGATCCAGGACTTAAGGACCATTTTTTCCTCAGGGACAAGTAACCCCAGAGATGTACTTTGAGGTATCTCAGACATAATTTTATGGAATTTGAGGTAGTTGCAGTCTCTTCTTTCAAATAAAACTGTGACACCCAATGGCTCTAAAAATTGAGCTCCTCAGTTTCATGCAGGGCAGTTCAAAAAGGAGACTCTAAGAACTGAGTTACAACTCTGTCATGTCAGGTTTTTGCTTGGTTTATTTTATTTTTCTTTTACAGGCAGTGTGTTTGTTTGAGATTTTTTCCCCTGGTATTATATTTTAATTAAAATGAAGAATTTAATGTGAAATTCAGTATTTTCTACTTACGTATAAGAATTTTAAATAAAGCATGAAGTTCTAAAATTAAGTGTAGACAAATGGACAGGCTTGTCCTTTTAAAATGTTTTATTTATTTCCCTATCAGTAGTCTGACTGAGCAGGAATCAACTTTTTCACCTGATATTCCTTATCCAAATTGACTGAATGCAGAGGAATGCTGAACACAGAAACATTTTCTGAGGCAGAACACTGACTTTTTCTGACTGTCCTAATTTACTTCCAGTAAATGAGGGGAGTCAAATGATCCTGCAGGCCCAGGCCTGCTTTAGTCATGTACAAACTGTGCAAAAAAGTTGAAAATTGCAACAAGATCAGAAAAAAAGGGTTTCCTGGGTGTTTATGTTAATTTCTCTCTAGATGTAAGACAGAAATGAAATTAATTTCAAAATCAGCTTCTTAACAGTGATTATTTCTGGGGGAGGAGGACCTATTTTTTGCAGGCCTGTAAGAATGTCTGCGGTTTCTTTTTTCTTTTTTACAAAATACAACCTTAGTATGAGGCTCTTTCTACAGTGATTCAACCAATACTAAAAAAAAAAAAAAAAAGGTTTATCAAACTTTTAGGAATGATTCCCTGGACTCTTTAAGAAAGCTTTCCATTGCCTTTCAAGCTTTCCTGCACTCATGCACCCTCTCACATTATTTGATAATGATGGTGTTTGTCACTTGGCTCAAGTTAAGCTTTAGTACTACACTTCCTAAAACAAGCCTGGCCAAGATCACAAAGACCCTGGGATTGTTTTGGATCAGATCCGATTCTGCAGCTGGGAGACGCTCTGTGTTCTGGCATTCATTGACTGATGAGAAGTTAACATGTCTTTCATGCTGGACACTGTACATGGCAGTGGGAATCCTGAAGCCACATTTACCATATTAGTGTCTATTTTGGCTTAGTCTGAGCTGCTGTGCTGAAGTGACACCCCAAGATGGGCATGTTGAAACTACATATCTAGAGGAATCTTTGTACACAATAGATGCAACCTTAGTATTTGGTGAAGGTGCTGATGTTGTATTTTTCTCACTACGTGCCAATTAAACTACCTGCATTGATATTAAAAGACTTCTTTCTATTTTATTTTTACCCATGCCACCCTAAATACCATATTGGACTGAACCTCAGCTTTGGGAAGAAGGAGGGAATAGCTGAAAGGAAGGAGAGAAAAAAAAGAGTACACATAAAATTTCTTTTTATTAGAAGAGCTTCCATTCCTTCTAACATTGATAGGATAAAAATCTGACTAGTGGTTATGGTCATAAACTAAAACACAAGAAGTTTCACCTCAACATGAGGAAGAACTGCTTTTCTCTGAGGGTGCAGAGCACTGGAACAGCTGCCCAGGGAGGTCATGGAGTCTCCCTCTCTGGAGACATTGAGACCCCACCTGGACATGTTCCCATGTCACCTGCTCCAGGTAACCCTGCCTTGGCAAGGGGTTGGACTGGAGGATCTCCAGAGGTCACTCCAACCCTAACAATTCTGTGATTCTGTGAAAAGATGTCTGCAGGTCTGCTCATATCTGAAAGTTACAAAACTTCCAATAGTTGATAAGGAACAGGAAAAACGTCACAAATATACATCCATAAACAGTCACAAGTCTGACCAAATGCTACAGTGACAGTGCTTAAGAGGAAGCTTTGCCGTCTTTGATGTAGCAGCCCAGCCATTGGCAGTTTTCTGGTAGCTTTTTAAAGCAGGATTAACAAACTTTGAAAAACTTCAAACCTGTCCACTCCATTGCAGAAAATATCATTTTTCAGTTGTTACCAGTGAACAAATAGGCTCTGCAATGATATAGCTCACAGACCTCTTCGTTTGCATAGTGAGGCATCCTTTGAAGATTCCTTTACTCTTTTTTCCCTTTGATTAAGGCCCAGATCTAACACTCAGTCTCCCAAGGTCTATTTGTGAGAGAAACTGGCCTCTGTATCTTGAGAAAAACTTCAGAAGTGGCTTCTTGGAAAGTACCCCAGCAAGGTAAATCATGACAGAAGACAGCTAAAAATATAGTGTTAGATTTTCTTAAATTAATCTCTGATTGTCTCAGAAAAGACTGGGTGGAAAATGGTGAGTCTCTGAACACCTGTAATCTAATTTCTCTTCTCATTTTTTCTGTTGTATTCTTATTTATTTAGCTAGCTGTTGGGAAGGAAACAAAAAGAAAAAAAAAAAGAAAAAAAAAAGAAAAAAAAAGAAAAAAAAAGAGATAAGTAGCCCTGTATCTGTGATTTTGTCTCCTGTCTAACAGGTAAAATCCCAACCTGGTCCTGGCCGCAGCTGGTGCTACCCTCACATCCCACCGCTCTTGTACACGACAGATCACACACAACCTTCAATACACCTCACATACCAAGAGAAACAAAGAGTTAGCAGCTCCAATAGGACTGAATTAATCACTTGTACTGGGAAAAAATTCCATCTTTCCACATTCCTGGTTTTACTTTTTTGATATTTTTCTTGGCTGATATTTATATCTCCACAGCTGGCAGAGCTCAAACCTGCTGTAGTTCCAGCTAGGTCTCAGAGCTCTCCATGCAAGAAATCAATAAAACTGATTAATGAAAAGCATCATTCATCAAACCCAGCTCTTGGATATAGCACTGCAGTTGATAAAATAACTTAGTTGTCTTATCCTTTAGCTAACTGCCTCATGTGTGGCACAGGGGATAAATTGCTTGTTTGCCAGTACTCACACTTTTCATATGTTTTAACTAGTAACAAGATATCCTGAAGAGATCCACTTGAATGTTTTAATTATAATAAAAACATTATGCTGTAAAAATAGGAATCAATTCTGGCAAAGAGTAAATCTATAAACAATATTCTCAGTTATTTTTAGTGAACAATACAACATTAAGTAAAACTTAAAATCTGGTGACAAGGAACAATAATACACATGGAGAAAGGTAATAAAAGCCTAAAATAATATCATGTTCAGTTAGTTATATTACTCTTTGACCATTAAAATGTTAACATGATGATAATCAATCTTAAATCAATTACCGTGTAATTGCTGAGTCAATAGAAGTGCAGTTAAATATTGATAAGTCTCTAAAAGCTCTATCAGGACATATTGACAACTGGAGAAATGAATGCAGGCCTGTGCAAAAGGAAAGCTTGACTTGCCTTGCTTTGATGGAAAGCAGCACAAGGCTGAGTTTACATTCTTATTACCAGTTAGACGCGGCGATCGATACAGGCTGCCTCTGCCCTGTCAGCACGGAGCAGTGAAGTTGTGTCAGTGTTATTTCCACTATTTTCATCTTTATAACAGTGTGGAGATGACCAGCTAACATCCTGGGTAGTAGAGGACAAAGCATTTAACAGTCCAAAGAAAAAAAAAATCAAGTGATATGAGATAAAACCTATTTATGTCCAGAAGGGTCACTGCTGTTTCTGCTTAGCATTCTCTGGTGGTTGCTAAGGTAGTCAGAGTAGCCTGCAGGAACACTCACTGGAGTGGCTGTGCTTATAAATTATGAATTAAGAGTCCTTTTATTTTGAAGGATATAAGCAAAAATAGCTCCAAAGATTTACACCATCTTTTGCAAAATTACAGAGACAAGACACATTTTAATAAGACCCAGCTTTTTTTTATGATGCTGTTTATCAAAGAAATCACCAGTTTTGTTCCATGAAAGTGGAATAGTCATCCCTATCCTCCTGTTCTTCAGTTTATGAAAAGTCTTTTTGTTTCTACAATACTGATCTACTTGTGTTCCATTTGTTTGATGAAGTCATTATGTTGAAGCAAATACCCTTTACTGTTTCTTTTGTATCTGTGAGTGGATGAACAATTGGTATCTAGACACTAATATTCTTTGAATGAAACATGCTCAATTTTATCTGTAGCCAGCAGCAAAATATAAAGGAACAGAGAACAAAACTATTTGGCTTAGGATTTGGGTCAGATAAGACACAGTATTATAGTAAGCTCCAGTAACAGTAGCTGGTAAGGTTAAATCAGGAGTGCCATTATAACTTTCTGTTTCTTTCATTCAGATAACTTTTTGAAATATTCTCCTTGTCTGGTGGTATTTTCCTGCTTTGTGGCTGCCCAGGGGCAAATGGTTTTTAGCAGGTTTCAGCTAAAACTGTTTAGCCATTTCTCTTTACTGAAAGAATAATTCTCACTTCCCTCTTAACCCCTTAGTATATATTAAGGCAAAGTTTTGTTCTCAAAGCAACAGCTGAGTGAACCTTTCAGGCCAGCCCTCATGGCTCATTTTCTACTTGACCTTTCAGGCTGGCAGCCAGACACAAAATGTGTGAGGACCATCTTCCTCCATCTGCTGGAGTCAGTAGCAGACCACCTTCAAGGGCTCAGCCATGGCACAGAACATGAGAAGCTGGAAAGCAGGGAGTTCAGAAGTTTCTGACAAGAAAAATCTGTGTCATACACATGACTTCCATGGCACGACTTTTAAACGCCGCTGCTGGAAGTTTGCCCTAGAATTCCAACAAGCCCTGTGTATTTTGCCAGCTGAGGAGTAGCCTTCTAAAAGCCCTGGCCCCACAGTGTTTTCCAGGTCTTCACAACTCCTCAAGTCTATCTACATCATCAATGCTCCAATATTCCCTTTGTCTCAGGAACCTCAAACATTTACATTTGTCTCAGAAACACAAAAGGGCTTGTGGTTTTTCTTGGTATTGTATTGTTCAGCAAATAAAGGATGAATGGCCCTCAATAAGAGCGACCTTTTAGCTCCCTGAGGCTTAGATGACATTGGACAAGATGTACAGCTTAGAACAGTCTGGTGAAGGTAACTAAATTGAAGTTTGTTGCTCACTAAATAACAAAATATATTTTTATAGCCCATTTACATTGCTGAATTTGCTTCTAATAGAGGAGAGAAGCACTTATAAGTCCAGTTTTATTTCCATCACTTACTTTTTCTGCAAGCTTCAAGAATGAGAAAGTCCATATTTGCCTGGATGGTTGGTGGTTCTAGGAGTGGAACAAATGATATCCTCAGCAGGAAAAAGAACCCTTAACTGATGAACGTTCTGAGGCCAAGATACAGCACACTCTTACAGAGATATGAGAGAGATTTTGGTTACTGTTAAATTGATATGACTACCCAATTGCAACACAATGTGGAGAGTGGCTGCCTAAAATTCAGGAGTGCAAACTGTGTGGATGCAGAAATGAGCTACAGTTCAGACAGAGCAAGCAAATTTCCACAGCTGTGGATCAACACTTTTTTGCTGTTTTGTCTGTGCAAAAACGTACATCTGTACAACTAAGACACCAGTGTCTTATTTAGATTCAGAATGTGAATGGGGTTATTTTCTAGCAGGAATAGGCTCTCTCCATCAATCATTTCCATTGATGAAAAAGTCACTCTAATGGGGAAGAATGTTACTCTTTCTAACAGGCAGAAATTTTTTAAAATGTCAAAGACTTTTGATAAGTCTGTTAAAAAACTCAGTGTTTGACTACAGACTGGTATTATCAATTGTTTGGACATGTTACATGATAAGTCATTATGCTTTAGGAACCATTTGGAAAAATGAAACAATAAATTATAGATTAACGTCTCTGCTAATGAGATCCCCATTTTAATTAAAGCTCTTTAGCAGATGAAACAGATAGGAGTTCAATAGTCTCCAGCTTTTCCACTTTTACATCTACAACAAAGCATGCACTTCTTAAAAACTGAAATCTGGACGTGATGTACTTCTTCAGATAATGCAGTAAGTAGCAGTTAAGACAAATAGTATCTTTAAAATTGTGCTGAATGCAGCCTCCAAAAGAGATACAAATTATATTTACAGATTAAAAAGAAGGTTTAAGGCACTTAGTAAAGATGAAAAGTCAGAGTCTTAGGGTGAGCTGTGGGGCAGGGGTGCCATGATCCCCATGCCAATCCCTGTGGGCTCAGGGGAGGTCTCCAAAGGGCTGGGCCTGATGGCAGCACAGTGCACAAAATGTCTGTACTCAGTCAGATCTCTCCCATGTCTACATTTCCCCAGGTAAATTCCTTCAAATGCAGCCAGAGTCAAAGCCCACACTAAGTCAGTATGAAGGTTCAATTTGGTTTTTAAAATTGGGTGTCAAGGCTAACCCTCACCGTGGCGTGTTGTCTAAAGACCACATCAGGATCACAAAATGTTGTCTGATGCTCAACTCCTCAAAATAGGCCTGAACTGCTCACTAATGCTGCTTTTAGTGTGAAGAGAGAGAAGTAAAGATACCTCACACATTTTAATAAATCCAGAAAACTGATAACAGTGAAACATGAAATAGTACCCATGAAACAAATCCATTCGACATGGAATTTTTAGTGTTCGTCTCAAACAAAAAGTATGAATAATCCCTCAGCCTTTTCTATTTCTCAGTGGACACTTTGACAAGGAAGGCTATCGAGTTGCTCATGCTCTCTAAATTCCTCATTGTCTACCTGTTTTAAAAAAATTTGCAAACCGTATATTTAACCTCATTTGGAAAAATAAAAAAACTACAGATCAGAAGTTGAGATTATTTAAACAGCAAGCTAATTACCTTTGAGGAGAGAACTGGTTATTTATTTATATAACCACTGAAGAGATCACCTTCAAAACTGCCTTTGTCACTAGCTCCTCATTAACATAAGTTTCACATATTGAAAAAGTGGATTTTAAAATGCAAGTTTTAATACATTCTTACTATTAAAATATGCCATATATAATTTGGAATATGCAGCTCAGCCACATTACAATTAGAAGAGTCCAACCTTCTAAAATATTCTGATTTTGAGTGTCAGATATTACAGTGCTAGCACTGCATTAATGTACCATTTTGAAGCACAACCTGTTTGTATTTATTATTAAATTTATAGAAGTGGTTCTGTGCTCCTGTAGAAGTGTGAAGAAGTATTCTATATATACCCCAGTACTCCTGCTAGGCCTTTGCTTTTCAAAGACTAACTGCAAAACCAAAAGAGGCGTGACATTCTTCTTTACAAGCATCACAGGAAATCTGTTCAATATTTATGACCTTCAGATGTAAAAATGCTCTTTATCAGCTCCTGTTTTGCATTCTATTCTGCTGAAGTCACACCACAGGTCAGCTAAAAAGACTATCACTAGTGCAAGATAAATGAGCAGCTAACAGCATATGTGAAAGGCTGCAAGTATCATAGTAGTCTAAGCAGATAAAGTATAGGATTTGCTTTTACAGGAAAAGGCAAAGTCTTTTGCAAATTATTAACACGGAATGAATTGATTTGAGCTTTACACAAAACACCTACTTCAGTAAGAAAGAGAGAGGATGAGCTTCAGCTGTGTGATTTTTAAGGAAAATTACAAATAGGAGATTTGTTGTTGCATTCAAGGCTAAATCTTGCAGCATTTGTCAGTCATGCATGTCTTCTGTTGCTGTCCCTGTCCCCTGGACCTTGGCATGTAAACCTTCCAAATATGGCCTGTGCATACATATTATGGTTTTGACAGAAATAAAAGGTGTGCTTTTGTCCCAGCTGCTTCATTGTAGGGCAGGAAGCACCATGCAGTGGGGTCTGTCCTTAAAGAGTTGGGGCAGCAGCACACCAGTGATGAAAGCCTGTGGAAATACCCCATTTTTACTGATCTTATGCTAAGTTCAAGGAGATTCACCCTCCATGGGAACAATCTGTCTTTAATGAACTGCACTGGTCCGAATCTCTGAAAGAGAAAATCACAAGGCCCCCATATAGAGGGATCCAAGGTTTATAAAGGTTGTTTTCTTTAATAGGGTATCAGTTTTGCAGAAAGTGGTAAGAAGGGTTCCACTGTTAATCAAATAACACTTTTTTTTTTTTTTAAGAAATCATTCCAAAATAGTGGGTTTTGTTGATTTGTTTTGAAAGCCTTTTCCATCTGTCTGGAAAGTAGAAATACACAAGCTTGGCATCACTGCGCCAGCTTGTCAGGAGTAGGAGAGCTGTCTGATGCTGTTGCAGCTCCACTGTAAGGTGGTTGGACACTTTTATGTTCCCCTGCACAAGGATCATAGAAGGCCTGTGCTTTTTCACCAATATACTTGATCACATGAATGTCCAGACAAATAAGGACTGTTAGGACTGTTACAAACAAAAGGTAGAAATACTTTCCATTCCAAAGGAGGCAGGAGATGCTGTTCTTCTTAGGTTCTGCTCAGCAAGCCTAAAAAGGTGATCTTTTTCCAGTTAAATGGTTTTATTTCCCACAGACTTGGGAGAGAAATTGCTGTATGTATTAATTATACAACACTGCTGAGGCCTTACAAGAAACACATTCTTAAAACCAGCTCTGGGTTTGGGAGGATGCTATTGCCTGTCCTGCCACATACACATTATCTAATAGCACTCCTAAGGATTTCAGATCCATTCCCAGGTCATCTTTTCAAATCACAGCTGAGTGGAATGATGTTACAGTGCAAGAGTTGACCATGGATATGTCAATGTAGTCCCTTTTCAACAGGGAACATTTGTCATAAGGTTTTGTTAAAAGTGAGCAGCTTCACTGTCTATGTGCAACTTTTTATAGGTAAAACAAGGAGTGGATAGGAGGTACAAGACATAGCATGCTAGCAAAGATTTTAAACATTCCAGGAAAACTGTCTTAGCAAATATGTTAATTGAAAATGAAAATTCAGATTTTTACCTCATCATCACTCTAGCAATTTTTTTTAACAAGATAAATCTGCTCCAGGTCTCTTCACAAAACAAAGCATTTATCATTTTTTTGTGCATCACACATTTTCTCTCAAGGCATGTTCAATCATTTATTTCAGGCACTAATCATTTAAGGCTATAAAATTGATTCAAAATAGAAGTCAGTGTACAGGTATATACTGACTTCACCTATGGAATACTAATGCTTTCAACTGCACAGAGTTTTTCATGGTAAATTTTGACTTGACTTTGAGGAAAGGCCAAACATAGCATTTCTGCCTAAGTTAATGCTACACATCCACAGGTGTATCATGGGGAGAATGTGTAGTTGAGGTTTAAGCTGAGAAGTTGAAAGAAAAATTCACTTCAGGAGGTTTTTTAGTACCAGTATAAATAGCAGCTGCTGTTTAAAATCTGTCACAGTATTTCAGCTTTGTATACTGAAGAGCTCCAAGCAAAAAAGATTTCTAAATGTGCCTTCTAGTTATTTTTTCTAATAGTGTGCTAATTATGCAGACAGTATGATGAAAATTGGTACACTGAATGTCTTGATGCACTCTATACTTTTCTCACTGAAAAGCACTGTGTTTATTTTCACTGAGCTGTTTTCAATATCAGTGGTGGAGAAACTTTCCACTAATGATCACAACAAGCCCTTTCCCTAGGTACCCACTATGGAGATTATGCTTTTCACTGAGGCAGGCTCCATTCCCATAGCCACAGGAGCCCTCAGACCCTGCCTGTGCCCCTGGGGATGTGTCCCAGGGAGCATGACAAAATCTCAAGTTTGGATTTTTGTCAGTGGTGTTAGGAGAGCGCAGGAGTGCTTCCTGCAAACCCTGCCCATGGCAAGGCTGACACAGCCCAGATCCCAAATCAGGGAGCTGGGGGGAAATCTGAAGGAGTGGATTATGCACCTGCAAACCCAGCCAAGAGGCCTGTGTTCTGGGGGTCAGGGGTGCACTGAATGCAGTGTTGTCACTCTGGCCAGCAGCAGGAAAGAAACTTTCTCTGTGTGCTGACCCCTGTATGACATGTGGGCTGCGGTACAACATTGACAAAGAAAGCAAGCATCTTTTTGAACCATTTTTTGGGGCTGACAGATGAACACATCTGATTTGTATTAGCTTTGCTAGTTTACTTCTCATGAGTTTGAGGCAGTATCAAGAAATGTCTCATGTATGGCCTCCCACCATCAAACCAGTTTGCTTGTAAATTAGACTGGGCTTATCCTATCTGCATCACTCTAAGGTGTTCCCACAACGTTGTAAGTCTCCTGATGCTTGCAATGCTGTTATTTAATATTTTGATATATTTTTAGATATTCAAGCCAGGTGACAAGCTGCGGAATACAAGAAAGTAGTCAATTCCTTTTAAATATAGATTCTAGATGTACTTTCCTCTACTTTGTCTCTTTTGCCCCTCAAGATACCTCAGCTAGTTCCTTGAGGGCTCTGCTGCAAGTTCGGGTTTTTCGTTGACTTTTTTTTGTTGACCTCTGATTTTGCTAAAATTATCCTGCAGTCTATTCTTTCCTTACCTTTGGAACATCCCCATGATCCTTTTTTCTTAGTTTTAGTACTATCAAACATCTAGTAACATTAAAGCATTCTGTAAGTCAGCAGCAAGAGGGCATTTAACGTTCAATATTTTCCACATCATCTATTATTTGTTGCCTCTTAAATAACAGACATCCACAAGCCTTTCCTCTGGTTGTAGTGAAATTATTCTCTTTGATTCATGGGCAGTATATTATAGCTAAGAACCTTTACTGCTAAGAACACTTAGACAAAAGCTACCTGGGAAGAACTCTACTTTCATCTTCGAAACTTTCTTTGATTTGCAAGCATTAGAGAGGATTACCTAACACATTTTTACATTAAGAGCAAAATAAAGAACATAGACTAAAAATGTGAAAGTCCAAATGCCTGAAAGTAAAACACCAGAACCATGGACCACTGTCAAATCCTTTGATTGAGTGGTCATTTCTATTAAGTTGTGTATTTTCCCTTAATTTACTCCATATTACTGCACTATGTGGCTTTCCCCTGGGGATTTAATTTTGTTCTATCTCAGCCTAGTATAGTACAAAGCATATTTTCAATACAATAATTAATTTTTCAGCTTTGTATTGCTTTTTTCAACTTCTTTTATGAATGACCCCCAGGCTGCTACACAGAGCAATTTTTGCATGTGACACCAAAATAACAGCTTTTCATCAGACCAGGGACAGCAACCAGAACAAGGAAATTTTACATTAATGATAAAGGTCCTGACAACAGCATTAGAGCCAAACTGTTTACATTTAATTTCACCCACTTTTGATTCTGTTCTTCAGTGTGGTAATTAGGTACACACACACCAATGTACTGCCTTTGTAAAAGAACAGAGCCCAATGGCTTTTGGTAAGTTGTATGCATTTGTTATTTTTCATCATGCAGTCATTGTGGTAACTACTACCTTTCCATAAAAAACGATAATGAAATCAGGAATTACTCCTGGTTTTCAACTGAGATAGAAACTACAGGCATAATCTCTAGAAGGTAGGAATAGGGCCTGAAAAGGAGAGGTGTTTCTGAAGGATATGCTTACACCTGGGTAATGTGCTTCTGTATGACAGTACTGGCCTGGAGAGGATACAGCTGTGTACCATACAGATTCATCAGAGCTCTTCTTATAAAATGTACACACATGAAGATGCTATATGTATTTTATATCTGCAATTAACTATCATTGCTTTCATGGTCAGTAGTACACCTCCATTAGGGATTATCTTAGGATAAATAAAAAGAGAGTTTGGTTTCATATTAGTAAGATGTACAGAATGAGAAAGGAATAATTGCCAGTACCAGTTACTGTTATTCGAGCAGCAACTCAATAGGATAGAAAACAGAAGGAGCTGCAGTTTCCTTTTATAGGCAAATTGGTTTATGACCAATATTTAGGCAAGACAGAAAATTCCCTTTGCTTCTCAGTTAATTTTCATTTCACTGGACTGCTTGTACACCACCACTATGCTAATATGAAGAGAGACATCATCTGGTCCATGCAGGCAGACTACACTTGTCAGTGTTTATGATTACAGAAGTCAAGCTGCTTTCAAGTCACATTCAGAAATGCTGAAAATGTGCGTCTTTTGATAGCCTGCCAGTAGTGTATAGATATATAACCAGTATGGTTACAGCACATCATAAAATTTTATTTCCTGCAGATTTGTCTGCCACAGAACATTTACTTGCTGTCAAAAAGGTAAAAAAAAAATCCTAACAGCTCTGGGTTTCTTCTACACACTCTGAAATTTCTGAAACCATCCCTGCAGCTACTGTTTTTTTCCATCTTTCAGCATTTGATGTACTCTACTTTTGATGTATGAGGAGAATTTATCTTTAGAAATGGATTATTTTCATATTGGTATCTAGGGAACAGCAGCTTCTGGAGATATGATTTAATTTGGGTCTTCTCCATGAGGCTTAGGCACAAGCCTGCCACATGGCACTTCACATCATCTCTTTCTGGAAAGAGCCTTCAGAGAGTGACATTTACGTGGTTTATTAGATCCAGGTACTGCCTCACTCAAGCCTGTTTAAGCAGAGATGAATACAGAGCAGACCCATTGCCAGCTCAGTTGTTTCGTGGCTGCCAAATACAGGGCTAAGAAGTCTCTCCAGGGCTAGCTAATGCAGCAAGTGTTTTTGTGCTGTGTCTCAGGACTCCTGGTACAGCATCAGAACTCAGCTGAAGGCGGCTGAGCAGTGGCCTCAGGTAGATAATTAGAGACCACTCTGGAGCCACCTCGAACTCAGCACTCTTTGAACTATGTGAGAGCTTTTCTTAAGTCATCCTGTATCATCAAATTAGCTGAAGATCTTTATGCCAAATCCTTCATACAGCTGGGCATTCTCTCCTAGTGTAACATAGAACAACCCAGGTGTGATCTCACTGCAGACATTGGCAAGCCTAGTTTTTCACTGCTTTTACTCAGACCATCCCCCGGTGTACAGGGCTAAACCCCACAGCACATTGCTGAAAAGTGCAGGGAAGGTGCAAATCTCACGTCCATCCAGCACCTGGCCCAGCTCTTCCCAGCAAGTGCTGCTGCCCCAGGGTTGAAGAGGAAATAACTCATATCTAATCCTCTCATTCAGGAAGCAAAATTCAGGTTCATAGCAGAGCACAGCTCTTGTGCTGGGAGTTACTGTCACTGTTCATCCAGTCCTTTTCTATTTGAGGGTTCTGCCAGCACTGATAGCAGTTCCCCAAGGAAGCTCCCATCCCCCAAGGGAGCCCCAGCAGAGCCCTGACAGCCCCCAGCCCCAGTCCCAGGTCAGCACTGTCCATGCAGGGTCTCGAGCAGCCCAAGCTCAGCACCAGCCCCAGCACTCAGGTGTGCAGGTCTCCACCTGTCTCTCCTGACTCCAGGAGCTGCCCTGCCTGCACCAGACAAAGTTTTTCCAAGAAGTTCTCTAATGACACTGTGCATGTGAGAGGAGAAGCCAGAGTCACCAGCTGACTGAGCACAGACACTACTGAGATGGCACAACAGCTCTGATCTACCAGCAACAGCTGGAGGTACTTTCTGACACCATTAAGGGCTTCTTGAACAACTCTGGCCATACTATAATCTTCTCCTTGCTAGAATTTTAATGAAAACAGCTTTCTTTCATGGTATGTGTGTCATAGAGCTTTTGGGGAAGGAATATCTTACACGATTAGCTTCTACTTAAATTTTATTTCTGTCTAAAATTATGCAGCAAATCAGGTCTGACAGGTAAAGGTTTTCCAGTCCTAGATGTTTTTGGGTTGAAAGAGGAAATCCACAATTCCAAAATGCCTGAACAGACAAAAGCCACAAAATTACTTCCTAACTAAATGTTTAATTTTAACCTTAAACCTCATGGTACATTCCATGCAGGAAACATCAGAATTATACATTTAAATGAAATAATTTATTACAATAAATTACCCAGAAAGCAGAGGACTGTTTTCTGAGGAAAAATGATTAGTTTTAGCAAACAAACAGCTTCTAGCATTTTTTTCTGAAAAAATTCCCAAGCAATTTTAATCAAATAATAATAATAATACAACTTCTGAACTCCATTTGTGTGCCTTTACTTTCTCCTAAGTAAATGGAATGCTCCCAAGATTGTAGGGAGGAAAACCCCCCTGAGTTTTAGCATTTGGAAAAGGAAGCATAATAGAAACCAGTGCACTCCTGTGAGTGCACATGCAACCACGCCCACACTGCACCTGGCCACACAGCAGTGCAGTGGGTTATGAGCAACTGCATTGAAGTCACAGACTCATTTTGAGTGAAAAAAACCTTTAAGATCATCAAATCCAGTCATTAAACCAGCACTGTCAAGGCCGCTGGTGAATGCTGTCACTATGTATCACACCTATATGTAATTTAAATACTGCCAGGGATGTTGATCTCATCACTTTCCCAGGCAGCCCATTCCACCCAGCTAACAATTTTACAATTGAAAACTGAGAGTGTTTCAGCAACAGATAGCTGAAAAAGAAACTCATTGGAAGAGTTTTCACCAGCCTGGGTGAAAATATTTGTGTCTCTGTCCTGCCAGTGCTTGGAAGGACTCTCCACTTCAAAGCCTGCTGTGCTTCCCCCAGACAACTGAAAATACTGACTGATGAGCGTGGCTGAGGGCTGGATTCAGGCTCACTTCAGCAAAAATGTGAAAATCAAGTTATTTCAGATTTTATGCTAGAGCCACAGCCCCTAGGGCACATTTCCCTACAAAAGCTGGGAAGGACTTTCCAAGGACCCCTCTCTGGGTGCAGGCTCTGAACTGGAGCACAGCTGGGGCCATTGCAACTCTTTTTAGACTACATTTTAAGCAACAAAGCTAAGCTTTGCATTCAGTCATAATGGCCCAAACACAGCAGTGTTGTGAGCCTTATGTGCTGTTTTCTGCATTATTTTATGTGCATCAGCTCTGAATGTCTTCTGTCAATACTGCACAATATTTTTGTTTGGTTCGGTGCTCTCCTCATTATGAAAGTACAATAGCATGTACCTAATCCCTGCTAGGAAGCCTGGTTTACACAGACCTCAGAAAGCTACATTTGAGCTGAAAACAATCTCGGTATCTGGGGGTTTTCAGAGAGTCATAATATTTCTATTTTTATTGTCATTGTGTCTTTTTTCACAAATTCCTAAGCACATGCAGAATAAATACACCCCATTCCCTGTAGAGTTTTTCAGTACAATAGGCATTTATGACAAGTAAATTGCCAAGAAAACATTTGCAATGCATATAATTTTCATGTGAAATCAGACCTTTAAAATAGAAGTCATTTTTTTTTAGAGTTCCACAGTTTTTACAGCAAAAGCTTGAGGAAAGAGTGTTTCCCTTCTGAGAAATAAAGCAATAAGATAATTGCAGAGCTGCTGTGAACCATTTGGCAAAAGCTGCTTGCCATATTTGAGATTATCCCTGTGGTAGGTTTTACTTTTCCTCATAAACCTTAAAGCAGCTATTAGATGAATAGTAATGAATGAGCCTGGAGAAATATCCATATTTGGCCATGAAGCCAAAAGAATATTAGTATGTTACTGTTTTACTCTAAGGACTTAATGGAAAGACAGATTAACTGAAGGAAAAAATGGTTGGATCATGTTCTGTAAGAAAACAAGATGAGTCTTAACTGGACATTAACTAAGAATGGAAGACTCTTGAAGGGAATCAACCTAATTCTCTTTTTATTTTAATAATCTGACAGCCTCTTATGTTTCTAGCTAGCAAGTTATAAATCCAATGGAAGGAAAAATTCAAAAATGGAAATGGCAGCATTAAAATCAGTACTTCTGAAACATTTCCCCTTGAGTTTTCCCTCCATGTAAGAGAAGACAATTAGAAATCTGGACAACTGCAGGCCACAGCAAGCAAGGAACAGTACAGTCTGAAGGGGGGTTGCACTTCATGAACCAGGAAATTAAAAATAAACAAATAACTATTAGCACTGGAAAGTGTGAAATCCGCACTTTCCAACAGCACATAACAAGTGTTGCCAGCTCCAGGAATTTGTGCAATTATGCTCTATGGTGCAACTGCTCTTTCCAGGCCAAAACAGGGCAGCAAAATCAATCAGGCAGAGAAGCCAGAAATGCCCTGAGCACTGAGTCATCTTTCAGCCACTCTGCTGTAATATAGTCATCACAAATACTAAAATCTGTAACAAATAAAATTGCAAGTATTTAAGATGCTTATTCTGCAGAGTTCAGTGTTTCACTGACACACCTGAAGGCTGGTGGTAGAACTACAGCAACCAGGGTTATTTATGAAGAGCTGCTTTTCATTATGAGATGGAAATCTCACCATGTCTTTAATTTCAACTGTCAATCCCAGTGATATTTCTAAATATGTCACTGAACACACTTAGCTATGTAGACCTTTTATAAAAGGTTGAAATTTCTGAAATATGAATGAATATACTGGCACCCCAGTTCAGAAAAAAGGGTAGCTCTATATTAATAATTATAATAAACTCATAACTGAATTTGGTTTTCTATCACAAATAGCCATTCATATTGTGAGAACTGAATGTTGACTCTGATCTTCATTGGGGGCTACAGGGAAAAATGTGATGATTTTTCAAACTTACAAGAAACTGTTTGAAGAAAGAGTTACTGTATTTGGTGTTGTGTCACTGAAGAGTCCCTATGACCACTTAAAAAATTTCTCTCTTTCCCTCTTTCCACACTCAACAGCCTGAACATAAATTTAAGAAAAACTGCAATAAATCAAAATTCTGATGTGATAATGCAAAGATTTTTGGTTTAGCTGTTTGTCCACTGCTGTAGGACTTATTTTGTGCAGGTTTGAACTGATATATTAAACTCATATGTTTTAATTTCAGGGTTTCACACAGCAGTTATGTAGAGTCTGTTACTGCTCTCACCTCTTCTAGTTTTATAAAGCTAGTAAATTATTAATCAATTATTAGTCAGATTTTAGGCTCCAGTCTAAGCCTAAAACAATACTACATGAAATCAGAGCATGTTGTAAAATGGGGCATGGGTTTACTAATCCCAGATTATGACAAACATGGACTATTGCGAGCTACTTTTCTCTCATGAGCTCTCCTTTTCAGAGAGCTCATGAAAAAAGCTCTTGTGAGGGAGCAATGATCTGCATTATTCCTTTTAAAATAATGTGTGCAAAGAACCAAGAGTAGGAAATAATGAGTGGGATTTCCAGAGAAATTGTAGAACACAAACCTCTGTAACTACATTCACAGCCCCACTAACCAATTCCAGTGGTTGCACTGACAGAAAAATTATATGCTCTTGTTCTGAGTAGGTAATACTAGATACGAGCAAAGGTGTGCCTCTGCACATCTCAGGAGAAGAAGAAATTACCGTCAAAGTTTGTGAAGCTATTTAAAGTAAAAATGAAAATCTGCTGTAGAGGAGTCCCGTAATGACTACATTTGCTCAGATAAATACTGGCAGTGTTTCTGCAGTGTGCTGATGTGTATGGCTTGACTCTTGTCCCTCTGGATCATGTGTGACAACTACTCACAAGGACTCAGAGCAGTGGGGGGTACTGAGACCTTTATTGCCAAAAACAAACTGGTTTTATCCACCCCTTCAGGACACAGTGTTTCCTTATATGGTATTTTTCACTAAGCCACCTATCACACACTGCCACATCAGCAACACCCTTTAATGTCCTTGTATGGGGGTGGCCATGTGTTGTTCACTCTCTGCCAGGCCTCTGCCATGCCCAGTTTCTTCCCCCAGAGATCTGATGGAGCCAAGCTTCTTTGTGCTGCCTTGGAATTCTGCAGGCACGTCCCACTGCAGCTCAATTCCGTCTTCTCTCCCTCTTCACATCGTAGTAATGTGATGTCACTCTTCCTGAAGATGCCATAAAATAATATTTTCTGTAAAATCAGCACAGTAAACAGTGATTATTGATCCAATCCCAAATTAATGTGCCACAACTGTGTATAATATTCAGAAGAAAACTAACAATATTTCCTCTAGGATTTTCCAGGACTAAAAGATCCCTTACCTTCTCTGCTCAGATTAGTAAAAGAGCATTGTGCCAGTGACAAAGGTGAAATGTCCACAGGGCTTATTTTCAGACTTTTTGACAAAAATATTGAAAAATTCTAACAACAAACATAAAATGAATGCAAACTAACCTGTTATTTGTGTATCCTTTGTGTCACCATACTTGTTGTAGACGTCAGAGTAACATTACTTGCATTTATTAGCTAAAAAAATACCAAAGCAAACCCCAACCAGAAAAACAGAACCTGGTAGAATTTTGTCCTGTTTAGACAGGAATTTTATCTAATGTGTCTGGATAAGTCATGTGAGCAAGAGGAAAGCAAAACTCATTTTCCAATTGATATTCCTTGTTATGTGCTTGTGGAGGGCAAAGACCACTGTTTCCCATGACTATTGCAAAACTCCTAATGTTCTAGCGATGCTAGAGCACATAAGAAAGAATTTAAACTCATCTTTTCTAAATGCAAATCCTTAATTTCATTAACACTTCTCCCACTGATGGCTATGGCTTATTTTTTGTTTTCAAATCTAGCTTGTTTGGTTACACACTACAAATCAATAATATATTAATAAATTAATTCATCTGCTTTGTTTAATGATAGGATTCTATTTCCAAAATTAGAAAATCCACTTTTTTTTTTGCATCCATATACATGACTTGCTCTTTTAGATATTCCCTTTATTTTCCCATGCTTCCATTTTATATAGATTTTAAGCCAGAAAGAGTTAAGGCAATTAAATCTTTGCAGAAGATGATAAAGTCTTCCAATTAAAAGTAAACTCATATTTTGACCTGTGTAGCCTTTTATAATGTACCTTCCTTTATTTATTCAGTGGAAAGCTACCACAGGTGAATTTAAGGTGGTAGCTATGGTAGTTTTTTCTTTCTGAAACCTGAGTCTGTCTCTGGTTATTATGCTCTTCCTTGGCTGCCTGCTGCTTCCTAATCTTTCTGTCCCTGTGCTTGGGCTCACTGATAATAATCCATTTTAATTAAAGCTCTCTACCTCAGTATTAGGTCAAAAAGGAAAATGTAAAAAGTGATGGTTAAAAACACACGTTTCATTATATTACTGGAATCAACCCAAATATCTTTTGCACTGTGCTTAATTTCCTTTGCTGTAAAGGAAATCTTCTTCTGGTGCTACTTGGTTTATTATTTTGTTCACTATTGTGCACTGAAGTACTGAAAAAATGAGGTTTTTTGAGAAAGTGGTTCTGAGAGTATTTGTCTTCTATTTGAAATGTGAAATTTTATAACTGTGCCTCCCAATTGGTATAACTGTACCTCCTGTTCAGATTCCCTTCATATCAGCTTCAGGCAATGGACTTATTTTACTTGCACTCAGCAAAATTTTGAATTCTGTGTATCTGGCATGGCTCCAATACTTTTTAAATGATCTGAGAATGAGATGCTTGGATACAATAAATGGGAAGAGAAATATTTTTCTCATGTTACACTACCATTATTACAAGACCCTTTTTTACATTACCCTTTTTAATATAAGAAAATATTTGTGACAACTCTTCATAAAGGTTTTCTGTTTAATATAATTAGTTGACCTTTAAGTATCCAAGATATTCTATGATACCTCTGATGCCCATATAAGAATTAATATACTAATTTACCAGCCATGGGCAGGCTGTAATTTCTAGTAGAAATACTTTTTTGATGTTCATGATGTAGAATTTATACACTGCTATCATTGTCACAGTATGGTAAAAACCAAAAGAATAACAGAAAGAGGTAGACATGAATGATATAAAAAGAGTTAATGGTAAAGGTGGGGTAAAAGCCTTTTTTCAAGCTTGTTAGAATGGCTTGCCTTTTCACAGACCGCAGTCTCATTTGCTGATATTTGGTAGTGGGTAGGAATTTTTCCTATCTTTTCCCACCTGAGAGGACTGAACTTAAACATTTATAGGACTGAGTTGACTATCTATATTCCAGATAGCTCCGCACATGAACCAGATATTCCTGTTTCATTATTTTATTGCATACAGCTAGGAAACCTTCCTACCACCCTCAGCTCCAGTGGACCTTCCTGGTTGCTGAGGGACACAGTAATAATTACCTGGGTTATCCATAGTGGCCCACAGGACAGTCACACACCAAACTGCACAAAATAGCAAAAATCACTTTAGAATATGTGAAAGGGAGCCTCATTCTAGAGTTTTCTTCCACTGTTATTTTTCTATTACATTGTGGTTTTCTGAGAAATGTCAATCAGAGAAGCTTGTACTTTCCAGACAATACAGTAATTCATAAGTGACTTCACCTGTGTGCAAAGTGAAGGTTAGTTGGAGAAAGACAGATGATTTGTAACGTCTCTCAGATATAGAAAGTACCTCTTAACCTGCGCAGGCAGAATAGTGGCCATGATGTGGTTACACATAACTGAAGAAAAATTATTAGATTACAAACTTGTTATTGGCCAGTGGAGTAGCTGACATCAGCACACCCAGCTGTACTCTCTGCATGGGGATGGCATCCCTTTGCAGCCCAGTTGTCAGGGGCAGATGTTTTACAGAGTACATTTCTATTAATCAATTCAATATTCCAATGAGACTAAGCAAGAAAGTTTTTCTGGCTTAATTTTTAGCAGGAAGAAGCACACTTGTGCTGTCAGTGAATCCGTTTGAGTTGATTTAGGGAAGGGATTCACTGCTAATAATCTGTGGAGAATATTGGTAAGCATTGAAATAATGCAATTACATTCAAATAAATACCTGTCTCCAAAGAAAAGGATTATTGAAAGAAAAGACCTTGGATGGACATTTTTCCTTGACTGGGGAAAGATACGAATATTTTAGTGAAGAAAAGTATTTAATAAAAAGTTCTGCAAGCCTGAACATAAAGAATTTGAATAGTCTGCAAAGTTTATTAAAAGGACCAGAAAAAGCTTATTTCTGGATCTTCTCAACGTGTCCTGAAAATTTGGAACCAGGTTTTAAACCAAAGGAAAATGCAGATGAATAAATTCAAGCAATACGAAGCATGATGGTACAGGAATAGAAAGAGTGTGCCACACACATTCTTTTTTGCAGCTCTGGCTTGGTAGAAACTATACACCCTAGGAAGAACACTTTTCTTTGTAGAGGAAACTGATAAATTTTAGCCTGCACAAAACTCTAAGTATTCCTGAAGAAATTCAGTGATGTATTTTGAACAGTAATTTCAACAACATGAATTTTGAGGGCTACAAAATAGAAAATTTATATTAAAAAAACCACAAAACCATACATTTTCCTGCCATCTCTCCCTGATGTAAAGCCAGCCAACTAATTTCATTCCTTTTTCAGTTCAACTAGCAAAATGAGAACAAATCCAGCCAGGAAGCAAACCAAGTAAAGTAAGTGCAAGTGCTCATCATAATTCTCCAATTTCAGCCACCTCGAATCCCAGGGATTGGCATTTCAATCATTGCACTTACAGAAGGAAACAGGTTTATGATCTGCACCATCCCTGCTGACTTCACTGTGGCATTAGGAAATTTTCCCTAGCGCATAGTTTTTGTCATATGTCTGGTCTCTAGCAGAGATCAGTATAGAGATGATTTAAAAGATATAAGTAAGGCTCAAAGGCTTCTGAAATGGTAAGTTTCAAATGAATCTGAATGGGATGAGTTTAAAAGATGTTCACCTACACTAATCCTTTCATGGTGAAAGGATGGGAGCAAAAAGGAGATGATGAGAGAAAACAGAAAGAAACAGATGTTGAAAAGATGAACAGTCAACATTAAAGCAGGCGATGGATGCAGACTATAGCCATTCCAAAGATGGCTGGGCTCCCAGCACTGCACTGTGAGGAAACCAGTTGATAGATACACTTTTCTTTCTTTTGTCCCATTATATAATGGCCATTCTCTGACTTTACTTCTTATTTTGAAGGAATTTTTGATGAATCATAATCAAAAGCTTATTCCTGATCAAGCTTCCATGGAAATTTGTGCCCAGGTATACTCAGAAGCCCCTGTGTCTGTCCATCTGCATATTAGTTAACAGAAACTTTTCAAAATCTGGCTTTGTGTTACCAGTTGTCAGTGCAGATTGAATTGCTGAACAAAAACTACTGGGAGAGAAATGTGTGGGCAGACATTCAGAAACAGAGGCTTTTTCATGATCTGGTTTCTTTACATTGCCTGAACATTGCAAAGCAGACAGTCTGTTCACAACAGGCAAACAGAGGATTGTCCTAGTACATGAGAACACTGCACTCCACAGAGCTGTTAGATCCATCTCCCAGATAAGCAATGCCACCACCTCATGCAGCAAAGGAAACAAGAAAGAAGCTTTTGAAACAAAGCAAAGCAAAGAAACCTTTGGCATGACAGCCAGATGTGAGTTCTGCTTTGATACTATAAAGTATATATTACGGTGGTACCAGTGTCGTCTTTGCAACTAAAACTTTGTAATCTCTGCTTGAATATTCTGCCTGGAACAACAAAGCTTCTGTTTCTGCCTGAGTTGGTTTCGGCTGCATTCAATCTGTTTTCTCAACATCCATATGAATAATACTGCTGCTTCAGGTTTTGCAGATATTCCTTTTAATCATGAGAACGAGGCCGACACGTAAACTGATATCTGCAATAAAGCACTGTAATTTCACTCACACATCTCCAAAAACTAAGTTTGTGACTTATATTGTTATTACAGCTAAATCAGTGCAGTATTTCTCAGCCTTCATCTGGTTTGCTCATACTTTTTTTTTTTAATGGTATTGCACAATTTTATCATTCATTTAATAAGGTGAAGTCTGTTCCTTGGTGGGTCATTTGCCTCTTGATATATGTTGGTAGCACTGAGAGTCCATGGCCAACCTAAGGACAGAAAGAATATTATATTGTACCATTTCACAGTGTTATGGTGTAGTGGAACACATTCTGATGCACAAGTGGTCAAGTGCTTACTTTAAAATGGGCTGGAGATGGCCATCTGCAGTCACAGATATTTCCATGTGTTTAGGATATGCATGTTTCATGCATTGCAGAGTCTGGTGTCATTGTCCTTCTCCCACTTGGCATTAGAAAAATATTGCGTTCCCATGAATGATGACTGACTGCAACAGTTCTGGCACTGACAGAAAATGCTGCTATTGTAGGATATGCAAAATATGGCTTCCAGCAGAGACCGTCACGGCATGGTTCTCAAAAGCCTGGCCAGAAAGTCTCTTTCCAGTTATTCAACAGAGGCACTGTTTATTGAGCACTGTGGTTTCAGCACAAAAAATGTACAAGCCCAGACTGTGATAAGTCACAAAGACAATACTATTTTGAAGATACTTCAAGGGCTACGTTTTCCCTTCTGTGGTGTGGAGGTAGACCCAAGATTCTACTGGGAACACACTGAGTCTACATGTTCATGCACTGAGTTCTGCACAAACACCAACTAAGGAGAAAACACAGTCTGTGTCTTACAAATGGATTATAGCCACAAAATAGATGCTGACAGTTGTATAAGCTTTCTCCAGTGTGTGACTACGGGCAATCCTACAGAAATAGCATCTTTCTGGTTTTTTCAGGAGTTTAAATTAATGGGAATAAATATGCACACTGCACAGGGAAATAGATCAGTGATGCAGTCTGGTTTTGCTTCACTGAATTTAATAAGTATCAATTTAAAAATTAATTGCTAAGGAAACCCTTCTTTGTACTTTGTAACCTCAAGGTTTCTTAAATTAATCCCAGGTGACCATTGCCTTTCTCCAGCAAACACCTCTGACCCTTTAATGTCATGAACTTGATGACATGTGGAAGACACTTGACCTCAGCAATGGGGGGTATTTTAGATAGTGCTGTGTGTAGTTTATTGACTGAGAGAAGCAAATGAGAATCAATGATAAAAACATCTCTGATGGTCAGTGAGGAGAAATCTGATCTGCTGGCCACTGAACTTAAAGTCCTTTTTTAATGACTTCAGAGGGACATTGGCTTACACACACAATGCCCCTCACCTGTCATGAGCAGAACAGTCACCACATTCCCAATTCACCCACGGCATCCAGCGATGTTCTTCTCAAACAGCCCATGTGATTAATACAACATATTGAGTGCAAAGATTGCAATTTTCCTGGCCACCAACCAGTAATGTTTAAAACAATAAATATTTAAAGCAGTGATGCTTTGTATCAAGCTCTACCAGCCCATACCTGTTACACTTCTTTTCATTGCTGCTATTAATTTAGAGCTGCATTTTCAGCTCCAAGAAATCTATAAATGTGCATGCTAAACGTCATGCAGTCACCATTTTCCTTCAATCTTTTGCTGTACACAAAGGATATGTGATGGATCCAGGATATGATATGGATGACTATATGCAGTTACTTCACAATTTTACCTCACGTGTATAAGTTCTTCATCTTTTTAAAAATAGCTTCTTTGTTACACTACATTAAAGCAGGATAAAATTTTCTGATAAACCATTAACAGTTCCTGGCAATTCAATTGTATAGAAAGACTTTTGTCATATTTTATATCCTTGGTGTTGAAATTCAGTTTCTGAGAAGCAAGAGGACATATAACAATATCACCTGCTGCAGCATAACATACAGGGAATGCTTCAACTGAGAAGTTGCACAAGTTGCCTACAAAATCTTTCATGTATCCCAGAGACACAAACTCCTTCCTATCTGGATACAACATACTAAGCCCTCAGAAAAGACTGCTTTTTAAAAGCAGATATACCTCTTTTACATTTGCCTTCCCTCTTTTTCAGGTTTACATGCCCCTTGGAGGCAAACTAGCAAATTACACGGGAAAATTTATGTGATAAGTCAGTCATTTCTTATGCAAATATTATGTTCTGCTTCAGGGTGTATCCCTAAGCTGCATCAGATATTTACCTCAGTTTTTGAAAATTTCTTCTGCTAGACCAAAATGCTGTCTTGTAGAAAGGAAATTATACTGAAGTTAGTGATAAAACAATCTGCAGGCATTTTAAAAGGCATTATCACTAGAATTGGTAAAGAATACGCAATGAGATTTTGTTGCCTAGCAATCTTCTACGTATTTACAATTCATATTGGGTCACTGAAAATCACAGAGATGAAAGAAACCAAATAATTTTGCTCCTTAGAGCTGCTGCAATGTTTCCAGAGCACAATGGAACTGGGGAAGGGTCTGGAGAGTAAGTCATACCAGGAGAGTCTGAGGGAGCTGAGCATGTTTAGCCTGAAGAAAAGGAGGCCCAGGGAAGACATTATTGCTCTCTAAAACTGCCCCAAAAGAGGTTGTAGTCAGGTGGGGATTAGCCTCTCTCCCAGGCAAACAGAGACAGGATAAGAGGGTTGGTTTCAAGATGCACCAGGGGAGGTTCAGACTGGAAATCAGGAAGAACTTCTTCTCTGAAAGGGTGAAGGAAGGGGCAGTCCAGGGAGGTGGTGGAGTCAGCATTCTTGGCGGTATTCAAGAAACAACTGGATGTGGCACTTAATGCTTTGGTTTAATTGACAAGGCTCAGTCAAATGTTGCACTTGATCTCTTAGGTCTTTTCCAACCTAAGAGATTCTGTGATTCTGTTTAAGCCCTTCTGACACAATTCACCTACTATCCCACCATCAGCCTCTGATCTTCATGACATAAAGCAATATGAATAATTAATTCACTATTTCTTCATGTTTTGTACTTGTATATATTGTCCAATTAGTAATTGACTGATTTTCTTTACATCCTAGAATTTGAGATAAAATATTCAAAATTGCCTGTTTTTTTTTAAATTTCCTGATTATATTCATAGTTAATGCTGAGATATCAATGTTAGCTCTTCTGACATTACAATGACCTGATTTTGAGTTCCTAATGTTAAACATTATGTCCCAATTTCAGATACACAGCCTTACCATTCTGGCCCACATCAAAGCATTGAAAAGGTCTTAAGGACATCATTCTGAAGGGTTTGAATGAAAGTCCCAACTATACAGGTTTCCTTCCTGGAAAAAACACCTTTGAATTGGGTGGGGGATGTGCATGAAACTTCTTTAGATGTTGGAGCTTCATTATGCAACTGTTCAGATGTACCCATTACCATGACTGAAAATTCCAGCTGCTTTTGACTTCAAGGCAAAAATTCAAGGTTACTTTAACATAGCTTTCTCTGCATTTGATAATACCTCTTTTCTGCTAAGGAAAAATTAGTTTAGAACTTCCCCTGCCTCACAGCGCAATTATTTTTTTCATCAGTTAGAGCAGCTGCCAATTTACTACACTTTGTGACCTGCATTAGGTTGGTTTAGAAGCCAATCTAACAGTAATAAGCCGTGCTGAGCAGGAAGAGCCTCCGTGTTCACTATTCAGGGGATGGAGAGAGATGATAGCATCAACAGTCTTCATCAGATGACAATTGCAAACCCAGTTCTGGCTCAGTCCTCTGAGAGCTATGAATTGATTGGTTTCCTCATAATATTTTAACTCAAAAATCTCTAAAACAAATAATGCATCGTGTTCATGGAAAAAAAATTAGGTTTAGAATTCATCTGCGTTCTTATTATAGGCATTTCCCATTTTGAGTGTGCCACATTTGATGATACCACTGCACACAAATATTTGACAATATGGAAGCCAGTACAATACAGCTGAAGATAAATCAACAAATAAGCTGTAACTTCCATGTATAATTGCATTTACAAATATAATCACTGCTAAATTTATTAGAGAATTCAAGAAAAGAAAAATCTGTATTAAGAAACAAAACTCACCCCTTTTTCTGACCAGTATTGTTGACTATACTATCTATAACAGAAATTAGATTTGACATCCGGGAAACATTTTTAGACACACTGCTACATGGCAAGTTAGTAGTTTGGTCTTTTTTTTTTTCCTTAAGGATCATCGGATCTTACTTGAACTTTATGGTTAAAAGCACTCTCTGAGTAGCCAAGAGCTATTTTTATATTATCTCTATAATATTTTTATTAGTATTTCTATTAGTGTTTCTATTAGTGTTTCTATTAGTATTTCTATTAGTTAGTATTTCTATTAGTATTTCTATTAGTATTTCTATATTTGCATTAATGGTAATTATTACCCTTTTACTAAAAAAGTCACATCTCTGCCTTTGTGAAAGCTGGGCAGAGACTCCTATTTATTTGGGAATTTACTTTGGGATGAATATCCCCAGGATCCAAGAACTCAACACTTCTGCCCCAAGTGCAAGAGATTATTATTTCATCTCTCTCTGCAGCACAAGTAAACACGTCTCATATTTCAAAAATAGCAACAGAAAACCATACCAAAGGAAAATATTCTCCTGCAAGTCTAAGGAGAGTATAAGGAAGAAAATATGCTGTGACAGATTTGGTTACTTAATGTACCACTGGGAGGTGCCCGGATCCTGAGGTAATAAACACATTACAAAAATTCATACAGAACAGAATAGTCTAATTCACATGCAAAGCACTGTGCCCAAAGCATCAGGTGTTCCCTAGAGGGATATTATACAGAGGTGATGAAAATAACAGAATAAAAGGAGAAAAAGTATTTAGAATAACAAATCAAATAAGTCAGAACAGTCGACACTTCACAAGGAAAGATATTAAAGACAAGGAGACAGAAAAGACAGTGACTCTGGACATCTGAGATGACTGAAGTTCAGTCTGAACCATAATATCCCATGGGAGTCAAGGTATGCCATGAGATGTAGTAAGATATATGTGAAGTATATCAAGGAATCCAGTGGTAAGGAAGAAATAGCCTATATTTTGTTATGAAAACAAAACCACAATTTTAGAGATTGTGAATATAATCTTTTTTAAAATGAGTTGAAGTTTGATTTCAATTCTAGATCACTTCTATTTTTTTCACTGTCTGCACAGATAGAGAAGAATACAGACATTAAAAGAAAACAAAATAGTCATTATTCTTTACAAGATAGATAATTTTTGGTAGAAAAAGGCCATGACAATGACAGCCATGTTCAGACACAAGGAAGGGTCACCTCATTTATAAGCACGTGTTACTCGCTCCTACTAAATGTCTTCCATGGTTTTACCTTTAAACAGGTATAAAAACATGAAACTATCTGAAGACAACCATATCCTTGCATCAGAATAAGGAGTTAATAAGGACTCATTATTCCAGTTAAGCCATGTTTCTCCTGAAAAAGTTATACTCTCCATACTTATCACATATGTATGGAATGCAAACAAAAGTAGCATAGATTACAATTATTTCATCTCTTGTTATAGGAAAACCCTATTAATTAAAATACATTTTGATTCTTTTCTACTGTGAAACATAGTGCAAGTCTACTTGTGCTTGCATTTTCAACTGCTCACATGTAGCTATTTAGTCATATCTCATATAAATGTGGGAAATATTGCAGTTTAAGGGAATAGATCATGATACATATTTTCACATCAACCTTATTAACAGGAAATCACTCATGCAGTGTTTTTGTATAAGGGATACTTACCATTTTGGTGAATGATTCAGATTTTTAATTAAAAGAACATTACAGAAATAAAAGATCAGGACTCATGAGTTAAAGGCACAGTAAAATCTCTTCAATTTCAACTCTCTCAAAACCATAATGAGCTCAGACCCAGGATTTTCACTCAGTTCACTTTATACCTAATCTAAAGACATTTACAAGATTGAGATTCTGACCATCACTGCTGGTCTGGTGTCCAGGTCAGTGTCCTACTTTGAGTCTATTGCAAATAAATAATTAGAGAGTGCAAATGTGTTGAAAATATCAGTCCCTCAAAAGGCAATTTTTTTAATATACAAAAAGTAGGAAATCTATTAATAAAGATATAAAATGGCTCAGGTTGTTATTGACTCATTACCTGGGGAAACCGGTTTTACAGTGCATTTGTGTTGAGATTCAGACATCTTTACAAGCAAACTAACTCTTCTTTATGTATGGTACATGCTCAGAATAGAGGATTCTGAGGATCAGAATAGAGGGTTCATCATACTGAAAAAATGGAATTATTTGCAGCAACCCTAAGTGTTGCAGGCATGCCAGCAGAGAGCATTACTGTGAATGATCATGTTTCAAAAGCACATATATGTCAAACTTCTGCTGTTCTGTCAAAAGGGATACTTGAATGCATAATAATACATTTTTTCTTACTGAAGAGCCTCTTTATGCCATACAATAAAAGCAAAATTGCAGAAAAAAACTTTCCAATGTTTCTGTCTAAAAAAAAAATAGATATCACCTAATAATTTTATTCACAGCTTTTCTGTATGATAATTTTTTAATGGTCAAATACAATTTAATAGGTATGATACCTATTAGAAATTATCCTTATTATTCCAGTTCACTCCTTAAGGTATTTCTAGGGTGTGCCAATCAGTATTCTCTGGAAGATTGTCTTACACAGCTAGTGCATAAATGCACTGCATCTGGAATTACTCACGCAAATCCAGAGAGGAAACTTAATGTGCATCTCATATGTTTTGGGAAACTGATCTGAACATTGGCTGCATCTTCCCTAAAAGTAAGATACAGCTTCTACCAGATAAGAACATGAGGATTACAGAAGCTATTTTTATTTTAAGTAGATTTCATACACGTAAAATCTAAAAGTCTCAGTCTACAGGTTCCTATACTTTGAAAAGCTCTGGGTTGATAGAAATTATGTTATGGAAAATATTACAGAGGCCTTGCTACAAAAGATGCCACAGATGAAGAAAGCAGACGATACATGTTCCAGGAAAATTCAGGGCCAGTCTGTGCCACAGAGTTATGCCAAAACAGCAAAGAAGATCAGCAGCGAGAAGCAGCGACAGAAGAAGCTCAACAAGACCCAGAAATCTCCTCTTGCAGCCCAGAAATCCAGCCACATCCTGGGCTGCAGCAAAAGACTCGGGGCCAGCAGCAGAAGGGAGGTGATTCTGCCCTTGTACTCAAGCAACAAAAAAAGTTGAGAAAAATACAATGAATAATTTTTAAAAATCCTTGTGCAAACAATTCAAAGTAAAAGAAGGGTCAATACCCTTGAAAAAGGATTGCTAATTCATAAATATAGCACAGTAAATCTTCTCTATCAGAAAGTCAATCACAAACATTTACTGACATCTAAATGTTTATATTTTCTTTGATTTTAATCAGACTATATATGTAATGAGAATTTTCTGATGAGCATAAATGTTTGTGAGTGTCAATTAAAGATGTTTCATTTCGGGTACAGCATGGGTTGTTAACTTCAAGTACTCACCAGAAGTAATACCTTCAGTTACATTTGGGTGGCTTTGCTTTATGAAAGTCACCCTTTATCTGACGTAAATTAAACTAATTGCCAATATTAACTTTTACAGAATTGAGGATTAGAAAGAACTGAAACTCTAGGGGGAAAAAACACACAGAAGAAAGGTACTTAATGGCTTCTTCTGGGAAAGCCTATTATTTTTTGAACATTAAAAATGTTCAGCTCTTTCAAGTCAGAGTTACAAAGTGATACAAGCATTTCACACAGCTGGAATTTCAATATTAGACCATTAGAAGACCAGAAAACCTGAAGAGATATTTTAATTACTGGTGAGAGTACAATCCTTTTCTGTCTCACATATAAAATTTTTAATCTCAGGATTCTTCCTAAATATGATTGAAGGCTACTAATGAGAATCTTTTCTGTTGTTACATTGACTGTTTTAGTCAAATAATTTAATGATGGCATATCATGCAGATAATGAGGTATCTGGGCAGACACCCTTTACTATTTCTCTGTATATTTATAACTAAAACAAAGATTTTATTGGCAAATGTTTATATTCTTTAATTTTTGGTTAGTAACTCTATACATGTGTCAGGTTATTTACAATAATTCTACAGCATAATTAAGCAACATTGAAAATTTATTTTATTTTTCATAGAATCCTTTTTGTTTTCTAAATTGGAATCACAGACAGCTCTACAAGCTCCTAACAGTTTTGAAGCTACAACTACTTTCTTTCTTAATATTGCAGCATTTCAATTATGCCTTATTATCCTCACTATTACGCTCTATTTACTGTCAGCTATCTTTCCAATATATTTTGGTAACAAAGCATAAAATACTCCATAATGATAATGTCATGAATGCCTAAAAGTGAATAGTTAAGCTTCCCAGACAAAAAGGAGAGTAATGGCCACTAAAATTTGGAAACAGGTAGGTACACAGATGAGGGGTATTTCTGTCCTTCATAAGAATCTGTTTTGCATCAATATTGGTAGCAGTTCCCTCTATTTATTATAGTTAGTACATTTCTACCAACGACCTCTCTCTGGTGTTTCATTTGGGCCTGAACTCACAGCCTGAACAAGCCACATCACTATATGGCTCAGTCTTCCTGTCTCATTGCTGTTTAGTTTTCCTTCTAATGTCACCAAATAAATAGTGGGAAGTATGATGATTTCCCTTTTTGCAATGCAGAAGCGAGGCCAGCAAAAACTTGTTGGAGATTGACAATTAATTTATCTTAGGAAAGGCTATGCAATGCAATTATGCTGCCTTCCAGCCATGGCAGAACTAGCTAAGGCTCACACATATTCAACTATCCTGCCTAAAACCATAAAGCATTCACATGCTGTTAAAAGTATTTCTAGTTCTCTCTCTCTAGCTATCAAAACCTCGATATCACTGGGTGCCAATCAGTGCAGGGTTAGGATTACCATTTGCAAAGCTATTAGTGTTTGCTCTACTGCACCACCACCTCATCTGAAATGATAATTTTAAAAAGTCAAACAAGAAAGGAAAAGCAGTTTCTTGCATAAAAAACATAGGTTATATGAAACTGGTTTCCTCAAGGAGAAAATGCAGCCTGAAGGTTACAGCTCTGACAGTTGTTTTCTACTGCCTCTGCTTTTCAAATGTGATAATGTCCTTTTATAAGCACCCCAGTAAGAATTTAAAACCTCCTCCCAGGGATTGTAAATCCACTGCTTTTCTCCTCTAGATTTTTAACAGATACTATTGTTTCCTTAAATTGCACACAAGGGGGTTGAAAGAATTGAGATTATCCTCAAGTACATTAAATTCAGTTTCGAGGCCCTTTATGATACACAAAACTGTATCAAGGGACAGTTAATAGGCATGACAGATTCAATCCTGGAAGGTGAAAGAGCACTGCACCAGCAGATAAGCAATGCTAACCAAAACCACAACAAAAATCATCAGAAACAAAGATGTGCTGCCCAAGGAGTCCCTGCTTATTGCACCAGCAAGTCATTAATTAATATAAATGCAATATCAAATAGTTCTTTTTATTTAACCCTCTTTAGGTAAAACATTGAGCTGAGCTGAATATATTTCAGGCATAGCAGAGCCCAGGTGTGCCTGACAGGATACTTTCCCTTGCTGATCCGTCTGTACAGACACCAGTGGCAAAAACCATTTCACACAGCCCAGGGACTGGGCTGGGTTTTGGGGCAGTAGAGCCCCTTCTAGAACAAATCAAAGAGTGCGGAAACCCTTGAGTCACCTCCACGGCAGAACACTAAACCTCAGTACAAGAATCTATCTGAAGTTAAGTTTTGAAACAAATCTGGTTAATTACCCTGCTAGTTAGCAACATCTTGACTTTCCAATACAATTTAAAGAGTAAGTTAAAGCACTGCATCTGCGTGTGTGTAATGCTGCCGGGAGGGGGCACAGCCCAGCTGCCAGGACTGAGCTGGCAGGGCTGCACACCCCCCTGTGCTCCGTGGCCATCAGCTCCCTCTGGAGCCCCCAATCCCTGCCAGCATTCCTGCAACTTCGTGAGATACACAGCTCCTCCCCACTCTGGTCTGAACTCAGTGTTCAACAACCAAATACTGGATTTCAGGTAAGAACTTAATGGTGTTTAGACACAGATAGTTTTAGTTCTACTCAGACCAGACTGTCAGGCACACAATAAGGCCACAGTGTGTTCATTTAAGCCATTGGCACACTCATGATTCCAAATTATAAATATTCACTCAGATAAATTACTCATCATCAAACCATGAGAACCTCCAGTCTGTAGAACGCTTTGTTGCATAGTTGAAGAGCTTGTGATTGAACCTTGGATGTGCATTAATAACTGGTGTTATTTTGTGTGTATTATATTAATAAAGCCTTCCAGCTTGCTTTTTTCCCTCAGGCAGTTTTCTCACCTTACTATTTTATTACTCCTTTGGAGCACTCCTATACAGATCTTTAGGGAGCTCATCCACTTTGGAAAGCACCCCTCCATACATCTCATCGTCTCCTCTCCAAACAGCACTTTGGTCACATTACATTTTTTCCCCTGGTCCTCATTTTATTCCATGTGCATGATTTCCCAGATGATACCATATCAAAAGCCTTACTGAAGTCCAGAAGCATTTCTTTCAAGCTTTTGTTGCCATTCCAAGCTGGTAAAAAACTTTGCTACAGAGAGATTGCTTCTCAAAGAGAAGACATTGAAGATATGCTGTAAAGCACATACATGCAACTTTGATTTGGCTTTAAATATAAAGATGTTTCCTACTTTAACAGGCATGTTATTTTATATTCTTCATTAATCACAATCAAAGATTAGACTAGGAGGAAACAAGCTCTGTGCTTGTGCACTAATTAACTGTTGCACATCTGTGTGTGCATGCAATAACAATGAAGAATCAAGGGAAAAAAACTGTTTTGTTTTGATTGAGGATCCTAGTGGAACAAAGCAAATAGTGCTATAATTAAAGCTGCTTAATCCTAATGCTTTTCTGGAATTTTTTGCAGCTTCATTCCTGTCTGGCTTTCTGCCACATCTGTCTTATATTTCTACTTGCACATTTGTAAATATAGAAAATACATGTGGTAAACCTGAGCTCAATTTAGTGAAACCTCAATTAATGTTTTGTCTCATATTTATTGAAGAAATAAACAGATATTTCTTAAAACAATTCTGTCTTCCTCCTGCCGGAGTATTGGCACAGTGACCAAACATATTTCCCATCATATTTTAATTCCCCTAGTAAGACTGACAATTTATACAATGTGCATATGTGGAAACACTTCCTTTTACTGTTCTGAAAGCAAGATCCTGGTACTGATTACTTTTAGCTCTTCTAATTCAATAGTGATGGATTTCAGAGGAATTCAATATGTCTAAAAAATCTGCTTTGTATTTACAGATATCATTTTATAAAAGGAGGTCTGACAAATTTTTCTTTTCAAAAGAAAGGATAAAGCCTTTGGAAGCAAGAGGCCATTTAAAGTTAAAAAAGCAGTCCTTATGTTCCTGTTCCAAACTGCAAACTGTTATCTTTCATTTGAGTGGTTAAATTGCATCACATATTTCCATTGCCTTTCAAACATACAGATCTATTTGTTTACCAAAATCATAGAATAATCAAGGTTGGGAAAGACCTCCAAGATCAAGGCCAGCCTTTGAGAGAGTGACACTGTCAGCCAGCCCATGGCACTGTGGCCCAGAATACTTCCAGGGATGGTGACTCCACCACCTCCCTGAGCAGTCCATTCCAATGATGAACCAACTTTCAGTGAAGAAATTCTTCCTGATATCCAACCTGAGCCGCTCCTGGCACAGCTTGGGGCCATTCCCTCTTGTCCTGTCTCCTTCCTAGGAGAAGAGCCCAACCTCCACCTTGCTACAATCTTCTTGCAGGTAGTACTAAGCAGAAATAAAGTCTCCCCTGACCTCAGTGCTGTATCAATTTACCCCACTGAGGCCTGTATTGATTTTGAAATCAGACCACTGATTTTAATGTTGACATGTAGGTTTAGATGTCAAATTCTGGGTACCTTGGTTTGAAATTATGGCTCTGATGGATTCTAATTCTGTGAGAAATCAGTTCTCACTCTTCTTCCTGTACTCTCTGGTTCAGAAATGCATTTATCTTTGCTTGAGTTCACTTTTCTTTCCCTTTGGGTCTCTTATATTTCTCACTTATTTTTCAGTTGCTCATTTTCTTTTTTCCCCCTTCTCCTTTGTCTCTTTAATTCCATAGCCGTTTATTATTCAGTTGCTTATTTCAAAGCATTTTACAATGCATGCTAGTCTGCTCACATTTTCTCAGTGCTGAGTACTCATATCAGGAAACTTTTTCTCCTTACAACTTAAATTTACCACAGTACCTGTTTAGTTTTCAAGCACTCAGGCCAGCAGCTTTTGTGGCACCACTTATTCAGTGAAAGAGCTGAGATGTTGAAGCCAAGACTTCTGGCCCCTTTACAAGGACATTGCCTGTCATTCAAAGCACCCATATAACACAGCTTATGCTGGTTGCAGAGTTGTAAATGATAATTTATTGTTCTCTCATCCCCTCCTCCTTTCTGGGGATAAGACCTTGCTTAGGATTTGGTGAGAGGCTCATTTCTGGCACATCACCCAATATCTCTGGTTTCAAATTGAGGCATCATCTTCAGAAGACAGCCTAAAATACATGTTAGAGGTGATACATCCACTCCAAAAGAATACCTGCATAGCACTGACTGGCTAGTCACAAAGGAAAAACAGCTCCTGGGCTTTCCAGAGTAGCCTTCCCCAACCTGGGGACAAAGGGGATAAACACACCCCTTCAACAAAGTGACAGGCCAGGCTCTCACATGGATTTCAGTACAGAATGGGAGATTTTAGTCCAACCAGAAAAATTAAGTGCCACAATGCATTCATTGTAAAGATGCACAGCAAAGCCAACTCCATTTGTATCAGTTACTCTGCGTTTTCCTTTGTATTTATTAGGTCACCACTTAGGCAAACTAACAAGTAAAGATATTACAGGTGTATTGGGCTATGCGATACAGCTGGGTGCTCTGCAAAGAAGACAAACCTGTTTTATAGTAAAAAAGAACTAATTAAAAATGGAAACAGCTCCCTCTTTCTAGAATATTTATCACTATTCTGTATTGGATAGGTAAGACCAAACAATATCTGTACCATACAGTTTTATGACCTAATTCAAAACAGATCTTTCTCCCTCTATAGTAAAAGTGTTACATATTGCACACATAATCTAAGTCTCTCTGAGGCTGGAAGAGCCAGTCTATGGAATAACATTTAACAGTAACCCGTTTCACATGGGTAATGCAACAAATATTGAATTATTCAGCATTGATATAAGCTTTGAGGTCTTAAATACATCTTCCCACATGTGTGTCCTGTCTGAGCCAAAGTACCACTAGGGCAGACATTTAAATAAAGTGTGCAATAAGCATACTCAGTCAAAATGTCATTTAAAAGCTATATATCTTTCCATCTTTCAGAGAAAACAGAGAAATAAATTTCTATGTGTATGCATAGAGTTCTTTTTAAACAAGAATAACGTAGTCTTATACATTGTATGTCAAAAGCCATTGACCCAGAGGTGTGGTATCTGGGGTTATTTAGTGTGAGGAAGGTGCTACACAGTGAGCCTCTGTACCTCCCGTTCTAGATGATTTGCACAGGTGGTCTCTGAGCTGAGACACTCGGATATCAGATGAAGGGGATGTACTCAGCCAGATATTCTGAAAGCATAAGCTCACCAGCCATTATTTCCAGGTTATTATTAGCTTTGCAGCACTTTCATGTAGTAGCAGCCTGCTGCTTCACGACCAGCTGGTTATCATTTTCAAAGGTCTTCCAAATTCTTTCTGGAGTTTCTTTGGACCTCCCTCCGGAAAGATTTCATTTTCTTTGGAGTTAAGGGACATCAAAAGATTAGATTGTGTCATACTTTTTAAGAGCTAGCTTTATTCATCTCAGAGTAAAAGAAGAATTATCAAGCTACATCTAACAATTCCAGCCTTCTGAAAAATCTTTTTGAAAATGTTAAAGACTAGCCAAGTCTGATCATGACCTTGTTCTATATTTAGTACTAAAAGTATTCTGAAGGCATACAGAAATTTGGAGTTTGGATAAGAAGTACCCAAATGAGAGAGATCAAACTGAAAGGAATTTAATTGTAGGGTAGCTAGCAGTCCTGTATAGTGGGCTTTTAATTAAACCAGGAAGAAAAAAATATATTCATTTTAGATGAATAGTAATTTCACTACAACCAAACTTCTAACAGATTAGCTGTCCCAATACTTATAAAATAACATCATAATTTCTTTATGAACAGCTTTCTATGCAACAGGATGAAAAGACTAAAGGATAAAGGCTAAGGATAAAACTGAAATACCTGGCAACCCTGAGGTAAAAATGTTTCTCAGGTCCCTCTGCTTAGGGCTGCACCACGTCAATGTCAGAACCCCATCCTATTCCCAGACCTGCCCAAGACCATGGACCTTGTTCTTAGTCCAAGCCTCCAGATTTACTGCTGCATAAATAAGAGTTCCTGTTTCTTAAAGTCACCATGTACATCTGCGAGTGGAAGGCAGGAAGGTTCCCATCATGGCAAAGGTGAGACAGAAAGTCACTCTTGTGCCCCAACAGCCTAGCAGGGAAGCAGTCAAGAGTGGGGTTTAGATAAGGTACTTGCCAGACCTGTACCATAATTGGTGCCTTTTTGCACAAATGTTCAGTGGAACATTAAAAACTCCTGTCTCTTTAAAAACCCATAGAAAGCCCAAGTTACATTTTTGGCACTAACGCCTTCTTGTAATTTGTAGTTATTTTTCTCGGTTAGACTTCGCTGTTCTTTGACATCTTTATGTTCATTATCCTATCAAGCAATGCACTATGTTACTCATACATATTTAGGAGATGGTATTTTATACATTTATTTGCACAAAGCATGACCAAAGACAAGACTTCACTGTTTCCAGTGGCTCATATCAGCCTTAAGGAGACAATAAAATTGCCTTGCTTCATTTACTCAGAGAATTTATGTACTTGTCCTTAAAATGTATTAAGTACACAACAAATTAATTTGAAACCAGATAATGTCATAAATGACTAGTGTTTATTTCTTGCATTTATAACATATTTACTTGCAACTGGAATATCAGAAAAAAATTTGCTATATATCACCAGCTTTTTGGATCACAAGAAAACTGTACCTTAAATTGCATTATTGGCTATGCACCATAAACACCTAATGCAGCATTCTCACTTTAAGTGTTCAGGTCTGTAAAAAGATCTTTTTTGCATTTCCAGTTATATAAAAATATCTTTGGTGGTTTATACTCCATGAGATTCCCTCAATACAATAGGAGAATTATTTGGCTGTCCCTGATTAATGCTAACTGGCAGAATACACACAAATTCCTTGTTGGTTAATGAAAAACACCACAAACCCTTTATATTTGAAAATCCTAAGCATACAAGGATTTCAAAATATGATTATATGATCATTTTTAAATAACCAGTATTTTACCTCCTCCAGGCTTCTCTGGTTTCAATTATAAAACATACTTTACATTTAAAACTACAGGTCCATCCTCTGTTATTCTAAATGTTCTGTTCCTGTTCTTAAGTCACCTTTTATTAAGAGTCCTGATCCACAAATAATTTTAACTTCATATTATCAAAAAGAAAAAAAAAAGCTGTTAGCATAAGACATTTTTATTTAAAAAAAGTTTTGTTTGTTACATGAAGTGGGCTGACTTCTGTATGGTTTATCTTATAAAATTCAAGTCTGGAAGCATAGAAATACAAGCACATCCTGATTCCTCTGAATGTCATGAGCTCAGCAGGAATATAAGGTGACAATCTGGCCTTCACACGTGTATTTCATTAGTAACTCTTCAAATAAATGTTACATTAGAAACTGAACTAATAGAAAATACTAGTGAAGGGTGACATCCCTCAAATCTCTTTTCAGCACTGTGATTCTGTCCAATATTGTCAATTAAAAACTCCACAGTTCCTGATGGTTGAACAGAGAAATGCATGGTAACTCCTGGAGACTTTAAAGTTTTATAATCTGAGATGATACTCGAACACAATCAATGAAGACAAGTACTCCACCATTTATTTTCCATAACACTAATGACTGAACAAGGAAAAACTGTGCTACAATTAAATGTATGAGAGCCTGGGATTATTAATAATGATACTTTGGCTCTGACACTAGCTCCTTTTTTCAGCTGGTATAAGTCAACCTGATGTCGCTACCCACTTCTTGAAGAAAAAAAAGGAGTTAATGCCAATCTTTGATTGATATCTTCTCAGAACCATGAAATATATTTGCAACTTCTCTTAGTACTGAAATACACATTGCTTGAGGTTATCAAAATATAATAAGAACAATTCTCAAAATTATGTCAAAGTTATTTCTCCTAATGTCTAGATCAAATACTGAATAAATCAAATCTGTGACTCAGAAACCCTTTAGGACACCAGTCAGTTTGGAGGTACTTAGGACAGACAGGAGATGGAGCAGCAGAATACAAGGGAGGCACAGATGTTGCTCCCTACTGCAGAAAAGATAACCTGCTTTCACATTTGCCTAAGTATAACTAATAAGCTAAATAACTCTCTCTCCTCCTGCCACCCTGGGATCACATAGCTGGAGATCTGCAGCTGGAATGTCACACGCAGGCAGACCTGGCTTGCTGCTTCCAGCAGCTGGTGGGAGTAGATTCCTACATAAGAATCAAAGAAGAAAAGGAATCATGATGTCTCTGAAGCACAGGGAGATGGTGACTCTGTTTAGCATGACCATTTTAATGTAAACTAGAGAGAGATATGCCATCTTTTACTATAACAACACAGAATAAAGTCACTCTGTATGCTCTTATTCTACACAGACACACAGCAAACAAAAATTATGCACAGGATTCTCTCTGGAAAAGCAATAGCAAGTATAAACAGGCATTTCAGAGCCTATATCTGACCCAGCAGGGTATGTTAATCTAATCTAGCCACACTCATAAGAATCTGTGCATATGCCAAAATACATTCAATCCCTTTCATGAACAAATTAAAAATTCTACTTTAAGTCTTTTAACCATTTAGTGCTTATCAAAATCACTTTCATAACAAAGTGGTTTCAGCTGCATTCCACAATAACAAAGGAAAGAGAAACTTTAGCAATCCTCAAAGTCTAGGATTTGAAAAGGTGATGGTAGAGCAATAAGCGATACAGGCAAAAATGCTCAAGAAACAGCTCACACCATCTGATTTAATTGGGTTATAGAATTAAGTTGTGCCAGGAAAGGATTTCAAACTTTGCAGTCATTTTAACAGCCATGGATAGATAGTTTAAAGGCCATCAAAGTGGAAGCTCATGATAAAATGAGTCATAGAACTGAAGCTGCCAGAAAATGTGAAGGGCATACATAATAAGTACCTACTAGGGATGCTTGGCTAGGTTTGTACTGTACAATCGATTGTTGAATGCACCACTCTAAAAAGCCATAACACAACAAATAAATTAAAAAGTAGCATCCTTCAAAAGCTTTTGTCTGACTGAGTTACAAAATTGTTACAAAACTGTCTCACTGCTCAGCTTTGCTCTTTCCATTGTAAGGGTAGGATTTTCTCACAGTTCATCTTATTTAATTGATTTTTTCTTATGTATCTTAGGATAATGTTTTAATTTGGTGAGTAGGAAAGGGGAAGGGTGGCTAATGGCCAACCCAAATGTAATTTAGGCATTAATAAATATTTCAGATGGAGTTGGTTAAAAAAACTAGTAACATAAAATGTATGGCCTATATTAGGCTCTGTATGATGAAAAAAACAAGTAACTTCAAACCTTCCTCACTGAGGGGAAATGGCATGAACTTGCTTCCCTGCGAAGTGATAACACAATTTAGTGATCATTATCTACTACCCCAAGATACCTCCTGGGTGTTGAGAATTGGCCTGAGCAAAGCATAAATGTTGAAATTTCTTTGCTTCATATTTAGTCCATGTTCATCCTTTTTTATAAAAGACAAGCTGTGAGTGAAGGATATTTGGTACTGATCAAATGGGGGCTGCTGAACTCTGCCACATTCCCTCATTGAGCCCATTCTCTGACTCAGCCCCCAGCAAGGAGGAGGCAGGGACTGGACACCTTCAGCAGCTGGTGTGCTTTGCACATGAAGTGCACACAAACAAGCAATATATAAATAAGAAATAATGGAAAGAATACATTTACATGCCAAGAGGAATTTCAGCATACTCAAGTTACCTAACATTCTCTTCTTTTACAAAAAAATCCTGTGTGAGAGGACAACAGGGGACCTGCTTTAGAAGCAAATTTGTGCAAAGTGCCAGAACTTTTAACCCCCTGGCAGGGGGAAGTGCAGGCATGCAGTCCTGTCCCTGTTCCACAGCCTTCTGGAGACAGTTCAGTCCAAAGACAAACTTCTTTTTCTTTGACCTAGGCATTTTCCTTAAATATACCAGAACTATGTCTCACTCTCGCAAACAGAAAGAAATCTTGTCCTTAAACAGCATGCCTTTTTATGGTTTTGTAAGAACAGACAGCTATTTCAAGGTTAAATCCATGCTGTTAGTAGTTATCTGCAGCACAATATCTATTCTGGGAATGCATTTAAGACTTGAGAATGAGCTAACCTCTCTACAAAAAGGATGAGAAAGAAAGGCTGTGTGCCATAAAACCACCTGTACAGGGCTGTGCTCACATGAGGCAGAGAAAACAGCTGTGTGCCTGTGGGAAGGCAGGGGAAGGGGAAAGGGAAGAGCAGCAACAGAGTTATACTCAGCTGTGGCACCATCCAGCTGCCAGGGCAGTACATCAGAGTACAGCCATCATCAGCCAGGAGATGCTGTGGGAATGACAGATGAAGTTCCAGCATCGGGCCAGTGGTGAGGCTGCATTATTGACCACAGGGTGATGGATGCTGCAGCACATGTGGGATGAGGCCCGGGGCAAGCTGTGCCACCCAGCACAACCACCATCGGCCACGCTCAACCAGGCAGCCCTGGCTTGCAAAGCAGATTAAGACCACCTTTTCCCTACCAGAGGCTTTGGAGATGCTGCATGTGCAGGTCCTTGAGCACGGAACAGTGCTCTTGACCACAGCCCTGGGTCATTGACACCACTGATCTGGGCAGCACGTTCTGCTGGGGCAGCCTCACCCCAGACAGGCCCAGAGAAAGGGAGTCCCCTCAGGGGTCACTGCTGCAGAGAGCACAGACACATTGGCACCAGCCTTCTACAGAGGCACAGACACACAGACACCAGCCCTGCACACCCCAAACAGGCCCAGAGACAGGGGCTCCCCTCAGGGGTCACTGCTGCAGAGGGCACAGACACACAGAGCTATCCCAGCCTTCTCCAGAGGCACAGACACACAGACAGCAGTGTTCTCAACAGTAGGTTAGCAACAAAGGCAGACCAGCCCTGCACACACCAACCAGTGTCTCCCTGACAGAGACACTTTGGCACCCACAACACCTCAGTACTCAGCATTTACATATGGTTTGCACCGCAGAGAAATCACCCCTTTAACCACCGTTTCTTGCTCTTATGTAGGTGAGGTCCTTTGGGCATTTTTCCCAGATTGCCCAAGCACACTTTCAGCTTGGGAATACCAACTCCAGCAAAGCTGAGCAGCAGATGCTCCAGCAGTGTGCTGGCCATGCTGCTCCCAGCCTTTTGTGCAGGTGCATCTGAAACCTGGTGTGCTCAGAGGATCTAAAAGAACACTGCACGTTGTATGGCTCAATCCCAGTACCCTAAAGTTTGGAGGTATCGCGTTTAGATAATCAAGGAAATTTTCTCTATTATTCACAAGAATCAAGGAACATCACCCTGTCCTGAGCAATGACTTTCCAAATCACTGTGGTTTATTTAGCTGAATTTGAACTGTTCATGTAAACAAAGAGGGTAGGAAGAAAGATATTGGAAGAAATCAAAGGAATGAATCAACCACAAGACCACAGAAACTGAGTATTTCCCTTGATGGCTGGGGAGTTCAATACAGTTTGATTATATTCAGTAAGTAAAATTTTGGCTTGTGATATTAATGGCCTCATAATAGCTTCCTTTGGGATATATATTACTTCCACTTCTGCTAAAACTTCCTTTGATAACTTATTCATCACTTTGCCTTTTAAGAGTTACAACATGTTTCTTGATACATTTAGTATGCAAGTCCTCCTGGAAAAAGGTTTTTGACCTTAGGTAATTTGAACTCTCATGATTCTTTGTGCCAAAATTAAAGAGGGTAATTTAAATTGTACTGTTCAAAAAGATCAAGGAAAAGACAAAAGAAAAAATAAAAAGTCATTGTTGACAGAGACTATAATCTCAGAATAATTTGGGCTTCATGAGAATATTCTAATTTAACTATAAAGAGCATAAAAATAGAGAGTGTATGTAAAGAATGTTAATAATGGAAAGATATTGTGGTAATAAAGAAAATTAGGCAAACAAGACAACATGGCAATACTCAGCATTACTGAGAATTTTACAATTCAGTTATATAAATATTTATTTTACAGCTAGTAATTCTGACAGTAATTCAGGTCAGTAATCATATGGTTTGAAAAATTGCTGTCCCTTCTTGACACATTACTGAAGGAAAATGAGAGTCAGTGGAGAAATCAAGACTGATTATGAAAATAAGCAGCAAGCTTAGATTTGCACACACGTACTTTGTTTTAATATATCTATGAAATGCTTATGATTTTATCTATGATATCCTACTTCAAAAATGCCTCCAAGTACATACACATAAATAAAACAAAAACTCTTTAAGAAACAAGACTGAGAATGAGAGAAATCAAAACAACCTGAATCCCCAGAACACAGGAGTTTATAGATAAAAGTCACTGTTTTGGTATATACAAAACAAAGAAATTAATAAAATCAGATAATTGATGGACAGGCAGGTAAAACTGATTTTAAAGGAAAACAAAGAACATCCATTTTTGGGCTTCCTCATGGAAGGACACGTGTACAGAATGACCTGAAGTGATTTATTTCACAACTACCATCTAGGCACAGCACCTTCCTTATGTGAAATGTAAGGTAATCTGTACAGTAAGGAGACATGGGCTGTTCTCATAAGAAAGAAAATATTTACTTAGAGAAGATTTTATAACAGAATCAGTGAGTCACGACATAGGTTACCTAGTGGTAATTTAACTACACATTTCAAAAATAAACCAAAAAAATTCAAAACCTTTGAACAAGTGGAAACACCCACACACCCACCCCCCATCTCAAAATAAAGGACTGGGAAGCACCACTGTATTACCATCATATCCTTCTGCATGCCAATACTTTCAGGTCTTATTCAGACTAAGCAATTAGTTGTGGAGGGGATACCATCTAAGTTTTTATTTAGGTTTGATGAAATAGCTGAGGGTAGCCTGTTGAAAGCATTTGCAACTACTCCATCTTTAAAATCTACTTTTCCCAGTGTTCTGTGTACACACTAAAATGGACCAACTACTTCCTATAATAATGAAGCTTCTGGAGAGACAAATACATAGAGCAAGCGTCTTGAGTATCCCACAATGAAACAAAACAGAAATGCTTATAATCAACATCAAACTCCTATTGCTATCAGCAATCACTGTACAGATTTGGGGGGGACAGTGCTTGGATTGAAGCCCCCAGCTGACCTCACCCTTGAGAAGGAGGTGGGAGAAATACAGCTTTCTGTCTCTAGTGTGAGGTGCCTCCACAACTGCATTAAAATAAGGCTTTCAAATTAGTGAAAAATATTATTTTTCCCTGAAAATGGGAATGTATAATTCTAATATTCCTAACTCTAACATTCCTCTCCTGAAAAGGCCCAACAGTAGGTTAGCAACAAAGGCTAATGATACCTGCTTAGAGCTTTCAGAGGGAGATTTTACATCATTTGCTGCTATCACTATCTTCTCATGTGGATATACCACCCCATCCCCCCCCGAAAAAAAAAAAAAAACAAAAAACAAAAAAAAACAAAAACAAAAACAAAAAACCAACAACAACAAAAAACCACTCCTCATGTTGATATCACTTTTTTCCATAATTAACTTGAGTGTTAAAGTGCGAGACACTTGAATGTTGCAAATATTGCTATAGGACTGTTGGGACTTCTGAACTCTGAAACTCTCATTTTGTCTGTCATCCAACATGGACATTTTCTACTTCTCACTCAAAGAGAAAATACAGAATCTGGCATAGGGCAACTTGTAATAGGATTGCAGAAGTTATCTGATTAAATGTCCATACAGTTTGACATCTATAATAGATTTCCACTGATCTAAAAATTAAATTTCAGAACTTGGTTGTTCAAAGAATGGACGGAAAGGATGGGGGGAGAAAGGTCCCTGTCCAAAGTACTTTATAGAAATCTGTACTTTCAACATTGATATTCTTGGCTCCACTGAAGACTGCTTCTACACATCATAGACTGTATTTGATTCTGAAGGCAACAGGTGTTTTTGTGATCTATACTTTGGAAATCTTTATTCCCTACTGTAGTGCATATTCCATACATTTTAAGAGCTCAGCAAATCAATTATCTATTTTGCTCTACTGAAGCACTAACATCAACAGTTTAGATACCTTACTGAACACAATCACGGAAGAGAACATTTCTAGCTTTTTGACTTGTTCTGAAAAATATATCCAAAGATAGTCCAACAAAGATGGTAGTTAATTACCAGACATCACTTAATCTGGGACATGGAGTTGCTTGAAATTACCACTTTGCATAAAGCTTACAGGAACAGTGTTACAGAACTGAAGTGTGCCTGTCACAGGGCATTTCATGCGCTGCTTATGGGAAAGATTAAAGTTTTTTTAATATTACAAAAAATATCAAATGTTATTTGTACAGGTGATAGAAACTTTTAAATTCCAGTACTTTATGTCTACATGACTCAAAAGACTTGAATACTGTTCAGTGCAAACTCCTACTACAGCATATCATGCCATCCCTCGTATGTGTAGTAGATAAGAGGCTCGGGAAATTCAGATTTTCAGACAGCATTTAACATGTGAGCATATACATAACCTAAAATAGTTATATATGTGTAAATTTTCATTGATCAGTGTACTAACACTCTTTTGGGTTTTGAGTATTTTTGGTTGAGGTTTTTTTTGTTTTTTTCTGAAGTTATTTCTTCTCCACCTTTATATTCTTCTTGATCACTGACTATGGACTATTCTTCTGGTTTGATCACTGATCTCAAGGGCTCAGCCCTTGTTTTGTTTAATATCCCCACAAGGATCTTAAATATCTGTTGCAAGGCAGATACTGCACAGATATTAACATGGAGGCAGACGTTTTCTCTCCTGGCTGATGGAATGCACATGATGGGAAAAGATATCGTCCCTTGACCCTAGCTCAAGAAGTAGAAGCAAATGGAAGAAATTTCCACACTATAATCCCAACAAAACCATTCCTGTTACTAAGGAAGAAGAAAAAAATTCTTCACTGAAAGAGTGCTTGGGCACTGGAATCATCTGCCCAGGGAGGTGGTAAAGTCACCGTCCCTGGGTATGTTTAAAAAAAGACTGGACAGGGCATTCGGTGTCATGGTTTAGTTGATGAGGAAGTGCTAGGTCATAGGTTGGACTAGACAATCTCAAAAGGTCTTTATCAATCTAGCTCATTCTGTGATAATGCTGTGCTGGTGCTTGAGAAAATCCTCACAAGCAGACTTGTAATCCAAAAAATATTTTTTTTTTCACCTCCCTTTCTGCAGTCCATCAGGGACTCTCCAGACCCTCATTTACATCAATCTCAAAGCTTTGTTGCACCTGTTCCACATCTTTCAAATATGCTTTACTATTTAGAGTGTCTAGTATTCTAGAGAAGATTTGACTTTACCTCAGCTGAAAGAAGTTCAGCTGATACATCTGTGTTTTTCACAGTTGCAACTTACAGCTGGTCCTTAGCCAATGTCCAATTAATTAATGCTCCAAGGGCCTTCTGGTGCTCTGGCCTTCTCAGCTGAAGAATTCCTGGCTTATTGCTGAAATTTTTGTTTTTACTTAAGTGCATAGGTTTGCACTTTGTGTATTATAGCTCATTTGTTGCTTTTCAAGCCTAACAAATCACGTTGTCAATAGATTTCATTTGCACACAATTGTTTTCTTCCAAAAGCTGTGGGGAAAAAAAAAAAAAAAGCCCTTGAATGCTTATTTGGTTAGTTTGAGCTATAAGTAATTGCAACACCCAGACCAACTCTGGTCACCTCTGGAATGTTTAAAATATCCCACTCTATTCCCTAGGGAGAGGCTATCACCCCAATCCAACTGCTGGAGGGAAAGTTATATCCAATCCTCTGTGCCAGACATCCCACACCCCAACAGCCTTCAGGAGCATGTGGGAGGGAGGAAATGAAGTATTGTTGGAGTATTCAGTGAATACTTCATCCAATGAGAAAATGAATTAATTTTTTACCACAGACCCAATCTAAACCATAAAAAAAGGTTTGTGTTCATCCAAAGCACATCAGAACTTAAAAGCACCTATGAGAATAGAAGAAGCAGTTGTTTCCATGTAGGAATAAGCTTTGAAAAGCTTAGGAATAAGCTTAGGAATAAGAGTCTTTTGCATTTTGCTTAGAAATGGATTGAGGCTGAACAGAAAGATACTGGCATTCTGCAACACAGTGTAAGGTCCGGTACCAGGCATTGTTTGCAGAACAATAATTTTTCTAACCAGTGTTAGGATTCAGAAAAATTGATCAAAGGTATGAGACCAGTCTGGACCATGTGACTCAGTGTCTCATTTCTGTCTTCCTCAGTTCAGCAGGTCTGAGTGAAACCTCAGCAACTCTGTAAATCAAGTCTGTGGTTTATCTCCGTTGTTTTTTTTTCGTTACTCCAGGACATCAGAGATCAGTTGTAATGTTTAACTTGAAAGTGGAAAGAGAAAGCAAAAATAATCACTTGGAGAAAGACAAGCTCCACATCAGTGGCTTGGTGTTCAGGCAAAGTTTAAAAGCCCTTGAAAATATGAGTCTCCCAAATGCCCTGGGCTGCTGTTTCATGCAGCACACAGCGAGAGTATGGTTTGCCTGTTCATGACAAAGCATGGAGGTCATGTCATCACCTAAGCGTGGCTTCAAAGAATGTCAGTGGGATGACTCAGCCTTCCAGGTTTTAATCCTTACATTCATCCCCTTACATTTTCCTGGATTCCTCGTTAACAACACCTTGGGAAAATAGTTTTTCTTTTGGATAATTTATTGTCTGAGGTGAAGTTATTTTCTGCTATGCCATGTTCACGATATAGTCAAAACCTAGGACACCTGAAAGATACCACTAAGTGATATGTTGTCACAGAAAAAAAAGTCTTTTCCTGGTGACATCATGATGATTTGACATTTATGACTCTCTGCCTGCTCTTGTTTATTTTCTCTTATTTTCCACTGTCATCTACAATTTGCCTCTTGTCAAGCCTTTTTCCTCTGGTGCTACTTTTGCCTGTCTGCTTTTCTGTTCCTGTTGCCCATATTACTCCAGCCAACACTATGGTAGCTGCTGCTCACTTGATTTTAAAATTCCTTCTAATACCTCTGTAGCATTTTGTTCCTTAAAAAAACCCAAACCAAGCACACAAATAAACACAAATCCCAACAAAAACAAACCAAAAAACCTGCTAAACCCCCCAAGAAACCAGAAAAAAACAAAGAAACAAAGCTTGTGACTCATGTTTAATTTCAATTAAGAATTTAATCAATATCTAGAAGATTTCAAAATACTACACTAATTAAATAGTAAGGGAAGGCTGAAAAGTGTGGCTTATCTGATAGCCACTGAAGCCGTTACAGGCACACTTATCCTCAGTAGACATCAGATCAAGTCTTACTTGAGTGTCAATGTTTCAGCAGTGCTGTGGCTTAAAATTTACTACCTTTCAAGCAAAGTTAGTGACTTCACTACCATTTGATGACACAAAACTTTGCTGGCATTTCAAGGCTGGTCACAAAATCTTAAGGACTGAGAAACCAAACACATTTTCTGACAGAATATTTGTGTTATGCAGCCAACATGGAATTGTTTTTAGTACATTGAAGAACCTGGGTGTTACTCATTATTGAATGCATGCTCTGAAATCCTTCATTCCTCTTCCTACTAAACCATATCACAGATAAGATGTCAGTTTACAGTTTTGATTCATTGTCAGAATTACAGCTTCAAATTAAAAAAAAATAAAACATAGTTAGATTTCTAGTTCAGTAATTGTAGCATTTATCTGAAATTTGAAAGGAAGCTGACGATTTATGTCTGTTAATCAAAACTCTTGCACCTACTTGTACCTATTTAGACATTCCATTTCTATTGTTGCTGTCAGCTTTTTGAAAATCCATTTTATGACAGACAAATCTAAATGAGAAAAACCTATGTTTTGTTCTGCTGCTTTCTTTGATCCAAACACCTTTTAACCCTGGTCTTCCAATCAGAGCTCAAAATCCACCATAAATTAATTATCTACTGAGATTTTTTCTTGGTTGACAAGAAAACCATCACCATTCTGAAGATTAGATTGAACCAGTTTCTTCAGTAATAAGTTATAACTTAATGCCATCTGAACTCCAAAAGATTAATTCTTAATCAAAATTTTCACACTTTCATGGTGCGATTGGTTTTACTAAAATCTACTACAAATAGCATTCAAAAAAGAATCCTAGTAATTTGTCTTAATATAAGGTTATAAAGTGCTCAGGTTTATCTTATTTTCCTGCTAACCAGCCATTCAGAATTTATTCAGGAGAATATGCAATTCAGTTACATAAAGACAAAAGTCATCTGAGAAAAGTGAAGATGAAAAATCAGCCTCGATGGTTTTCCTGAATGGAATGAGCATTAAAGCCTAAAGAGTTATCATATGATAAAAATTCCTTTCTTTTACTTTAATCCATTGCTATACAGCTCTAAAAAAATGCTACTGATGCTTTAAGCAATGTGAATTTCAGTATGCTTATAATCATTTGTCAAAGCAGAGCTTTACCCTCAGTATTGAGCCAAAGGTCCTTCCTTTTACTGCCAAACATGTAACTCTTCAGGCAATAAGCACAGCCACAACTCCTGCTTTTCTTTTTATAATTAGTCTGTTCTTAATGTAAAACATTAATGACATTCATTTACATGTGTAAAGTACTGTATTTTATTCATATGAAATCTAACAATAGCTCAGGATCAGTATATTCACATTTTCATGGACTTCCCTACATGAAGAATCACCTACATTAGCTGAGATTTCTTTTTGGCCTAAACATCAATGTGAAGATTTTTTTTTGACAATTTAAAATTGTTTCATTCTCCTGATCAAATTAATTTTGTTTTTATTTTACAAAACTGTGTAAAATTTAATGTCAAATGTTGCTGCAAAGGTTAATTTGCCACATCTAGTAAGGAAGCAAAAGTGATCATACGATCATTATTTCAAAATTATCTTCTAGATAACAATTTCTAAATAACTATCTTGTGAATACTGCAGGAAATGAGGTTGAAAGAAATTGTTATATGCAAAGATACTGAAGTCTTTTCTGTGTAAGAATCATATTAATTATTGGTTTGTGAGTGTGAAATAATTAATGTAGAATGTTCAATTTATAATTTATAATTTTATGATAAATAAGTGTTCTCTGTAAATTCCTCTGAGAATGCTCCCATCCAGGGCAGCAGAACATCACAAAGTCCAGCACCAATTTTACCCATAGGCAGGCCACTTCCCTAGGAAAGGGTAAATTTGTCAGAAATCATTTCAGAGAGCCAGCTGGCCTGAGCACAGCCCCTGAGAGATGGGCCCAGAAGTGCCAGCTGTAGGCTGAGATGATTATGGTAGGCTTAAGAAAAAGTCAAATGTCATGTTTTGCCTTTGCTGAGTTATAACATAGGGTCAGATGTGGAAGGCACAAACCATTTGTGAAATTATGTGGTACATTTGAAAAACGGACTAGTCAATATGTTAATCTTCACTAAGTCCATTGATTTCAGAGACCAGGTTGATTGGTACTGGGAATTCTTGGTGATTAATCACTGCTAGCACAATAAGACGCTTGAAGTGTAATCTGAATATTTTAATTACATGGATGAGCTTGAGGATGTGCTCAGAAATGCCTACAAGGAGCAGCACAGCACAAACCATGGATACATCCAACAGCAAAGCTCACTATTATAGGCAGAGACCCCGGGGTGGGGGAAAGGAGCAGCCAGAACACTCTTGTAAAGCCAGGGCTGGCACAGGGCAGAGTCCTGTAAAGTTCCCAGACCTCAGTGGTGCACAAACAGATGGAGAACACTTTCCTCTCTCCGTCATGTGTGCTTTACCAAGAGGAACAGGGTTGGGAGCTCTTGCTTCCCCTGTGACCCTAACCAGGAGGGATGGGGACATTTCCTTCTCTCCCACTCCATTACTCTTGGACAGGCCACCAGAGTGTACAGCTTCCCACTGTCTTTCACTTTCGATATAAAAACTAAATATTCCCTTTTTTTTCCCCCAAAATGTAATGAATAACATAAGCAGATCTCCCTAAATGAACTCCACCCCCACACCTCCATTCCCCTCCCTTTTCTAGCATCTTGGCTTTATTCTATTTCCTTCTAATACTGCTTGCTTTGCTTTAGTAACTTATGAAAGCGGTAAAATAGACTAACACCTTTGATTCTCATAATGTTCTAAATAAAAAATATTCAAATCATCTGGAGGCTCATGTGTTTTAAAAATAACTGTTAATCAACTTAATCTCAGTAAGATCAGATTGTGTAAGTCAGAAACCCTCCAAACCCAGCCCTTTTTTAGATTGTCTAGAGAACAAAATGAATTGCAGATAAGCTCTTTTGGGTTATGCTGGATAAAACTCACACAGTTTCATGCTTTTGTTTATCCTGTGAGTTCCTCAATACCCCAGATCTTTCCACCAAACATTGTGCCTCCAAGGCTCCCCAAATTAACCCCAGGTATCTGTCAGTTGTCAAGAACACAATTATTGACTTTATCTGCAAGAGCCTTTCTCAGAGCCTGGATTTTTCATCAACCAACACAAGAAAGAGGCAGGCACATGCATATGACATTTTCAAAATGCATTCCCCTTGAGAACTTACTGTTCTTTCACATTTTAATTGCATTTTCAATGATCTAATTGGTTTTGGTTCTTCTGTGTGCAGGCAGCTCTTTGAAATGCTTTTATGAATAGCAACATATAATTTCTTCACCATTTCACGTTGTGGACTTTTTATTGGTAATAGATAATGGGATCAAATGAAACTTTCAAATTTCCATACCTCAAGACAAAAAAAGAAATTCTCAACTCTTCCTCTAGAATTCCTAAATAATTTCACATGTTGCTGTCTTATATTTGGTTACCTGTAAATTCTTGTTGGTTCTGTCAGTGAGGAGTGCCTAAGAAAATTACCATCTGAAAGTAACTGATTTTCTTTATAATTCTGAAAGACCATAAAATGAGTCAATAATGTGCAAGCAGTTTCTGTTCTCACATGTTGATGCCCAACTTTATGTTTCTTCACGAGAATATAAAACACACATTAAAGCCAGAAACAAAGTACCAGTGAATATAGTCAGGAATCTGCCAGTCATTCTGCAGTTTTCTACAAGCTGCTCCTTTCAGTTTGGTTCCTCTGAGTCCTTTTTTGTTTTCTCTAAACGGTCTTTTTAATACAATTTTTTTTGTGAGTACAATACAAAAAAGTCCTTATCTTCATAGTACACCTATTTTAATCTCTTTGATGCACAGTAATCCAATATGCATGTAACCTGGGGCTGCTTTCAAAAAAGATCTGCAAATGATAAGAGCCATGTAATTCAGCATGACAGAATTTTAAAAAGGCATTTGCAAGGCTATTTATGAGAAGAGCAGAAACTAACCTTTCATCTTGGTCTTGTTAGTATGGATCAAGATGGTTAGACATAGATTGAGTAATTCTATATTAGTCAATCAACAGCTTCACTGTAGCTGCTTTTAAATGTTCACAGTCTCGTTTGTGAGCACTTAAAAGGAAAGCTGTAATAGTTCATGCCATAAATTCAGTAACTATATTTCTATGCACAGGCATGTACATGTGTACATAATGTATAGCAACTAAAAGTTCCCTCAGAGCACGACACACCAAGAAGTTTGTCAGTGAAAACAAGTGTTGCTTTTATAGAAGGGAAACTATTTCAGAGCATCCAGGGAATTAGTGTCAACAGGAAATGCATCAAATCAGTATCACTCCCCACATTCCTTCCTTGGTTACGTGCAGGCTGCTTTGCTACTGCGTGGAGAGCTTCAGTGTTACCTCAATGGAAGAGCCAAACAGTTGCTGTTCAAGCCCTTGGAGAAAAGCAGTTCTCTCACAAAATAAGTGAGTGAGCAATTAAGCAAAATCTACAAAGACTGAAATCCATACAGAGAGGCAAACTGATGGGAACTGCAGGAGTTACCTAACCTGGGGAGAATCTTCAGGGGGTTTCAAAATCTGTAACTGATTTCTAAAAGATGGGTCATCCTGATAACACTTGGAATGTGATACCACAGAACCTACAAGGTAGGAAAAGGCCTTTAAGATCATCAAAGACAAATTTTGACCAGACACCACCATATCACCTAGACCATGGCACTAAGTGCCACATCCAGTCTTTTCTTAAATACCTCCAGGGACAGTCACTCGACCTTATTTCTTACAAGAAAAAGGAGGAGGTTTCAAAATAGGATTTCTGATAAAAACAGGAAGGAATCTTTTCCTCCCTGCACTGGCAGCAGTGTAAAATCAGCTAGAGGGCTGTTTGGTTGTTCACACCAAGCACAAAGCATCCCTCACAAATATGAGTCAAGGCATTTTAAGCAATAAACAGAGTGGGCTAAAAGGCAACTCTGAAATTTTGAAAAGAGGGAAATTCTCAAAGAGATCTCTTAAGGTTATCTTGATGTTTTCACTGCTCCTACAGGAACATGAGCTTGCACTGCTCACAGTAGCCATAATGGGGACATTGCCTGTTCATCGCCTACAGTTTACATACTTCAGTAGCATATAACAAATTAGATCTGTTCTGCTGTTATAAAAACAATGAGTCTCAAGGTCATCTCCCACTGCAGACTTCCTCTTCAGCATTCATGTTTCTTCCCTTGGCAGAGGAGGAATAAGAAAAAATCCAACATAACATTTACTGTACAAATGAAAGAGTATCTGGAGAAATAGAAGCATCAAACTGAGTAGGAGCAGGAGACAAACTGAATTCAAAAGAAACTGTCAGAGACCTATGCCAAACACAGGAGAGAGGGTACAACCAGGCAGGCTACAACTGTCAGAAGCTGCAAACTGCATTTTGATCTGTTCATGCTTGCGAAGCATCCTGTGCAGGCAAGGCAGGCCCCTTGGATACCCTGGCAGGGAGAACGGCCAGCCTCGCACTTCCTACTTGTTTCTCACCAAGAGGACTCACTAGTACACCCTTATATCTTGACACTCCTAATCCTCAACTGACTGGCACTATCCAGGCGGGCTTAAACAAGAAAACTTATTTCTGGGCTATAATTCTTAAAACTGCTACAGTTGGGGTAACACAAGCTTTTCTTTCTTGCCAGCACAGTAAAATCACTTTTTCACTAGAGTCGATGACTAAAAGACTAGCATTGATTAAGACTAGCATTGCCAACAGTGACTGACACTTAGACATGGTCTATTGTAGCGTACTGAAACACTGGTCAGCAAAGTCATATCCAAGCTTTCTGCCCCGTACATGTATGCTTTGAATGGGAGATGAGACAAAGGTCTGTGTTCAGATTGATTCTCAAGCAAAGAAATAAGTTAAAGGAATTTGTGGAAGGCAGTGTTGTTTCAAGCACTCGGGGTGGGACATAACTCAGAAGAGTTTTATTGTACCTGCTGGCAGAGCTGTTTCTCTCCAGCTGGTTCTTCCTCCTCAGGACCCTTCTATTCCCACAGTTTTTTCTATCATGGACATCCTCCCTTAACTTTCCCCCATTCCTGGACATTCCCATAACTCTTCTTCTGGTCTAAGCCAATCATTTTCTGTTCAAATATAACAATCTGATCTTCAGGCATAAGCTACGAGTGATAACCCTTTGCCCTCCTTGCAAGGAGCCCATGCCTCCCCTTTGTGGCAGTGCATTGCTGGACAGAAGAGAGAAGGAAAGGACCAAGAGCAGCACTGACTGCTCTGGGTGGGAGCAGAGATGGGCCAGGCTGCAGCTCCAGCTGAAGGAACAGCAGTGGCAGAGAGACCTTGGATTGCCTGGAGCCCTTGGGCAAGGCAGAGCCCAGCCCTGACCCTGCCCTGCCCCAGCCCAGCAGCAGGAGCAGCCCAGGGATGCTGCAGGTATTCCTGAGTTTGGGGAAGGGATGAACACAGGATATACCCAGACAAGCTGTGCTAGGGCGAGCTTTTGGCAAAGCAACAGCTGCTAGAGAAAGAGCTTGATAACGTGGTGCTTCAGAGGCAAGGACAGGCAGCTCAGCCACCCCCTCAGCTCCTCCTGTGCTGAAATCATCCAGTCCCTGTGCCTTGAGCTGCTCTTCTTCTGTGGAGTCTATGTTTTACGAGCAAAAATTTGAGTTTTAGACTGCTAGAAGAGGTGAGAAATCTTGCCACAGATGCCAAGCCAGAGGGAAGCAGAGGGCAAAGGACACGTCCCAGCATTGTCATTTTTCCTTTAGGAGCTGAGGAAATGAGAGAACAGCATCTCTGTCAAATACAAGTATTTACAGTCTTGAATAGGGAATCAAATGACAGAACCATCAAAGTACAGAAGCATCAGCAAACCCTATAGCTCCCTGGGCTCCAGAAAGCAGCTGGTTCAAACCTTCAACCACCAGTTATCTTTTGTTTTCCCCAAAGACACTATATTTAAAACTGCTGCGTGTCTTCATGCTTTTACTTTCAAACTCTGCTTGCAGAAAGTTCATTGTTGATTAAATATATGCCAGGAAGAACCCATCTTGAATTTCAGGTTCAAGCTTGATATTGAGAGTTTTTTAGGGTGGGGGAAAAGTTAAAAATAAAAACACAAAAAGCATCAACAAAGAAATTTTGAAAGTTTTTCCCTAATGCAGAACTTTGCTATTTCTGTCTAAATTACAGAAATTGTTTGTAGAGCAAAATTACTTTCTGAAGGTTAATGATGTAGCAGCAATCCAAGTGCTTCCTGATATTGTCCTACAATACTAGCCATAAACAAGATTTTGTAATAGCTGTCAAATATTTTCTTTCTTCTCTTCTATTAAGTGCAGTTTCTCTACCAGAATAAAGAAAACATGCTCAACATCTTTCTTGCACCAGAAGCAGCACTACTTTTGAGAAGCCATGCTTATCTATTGCTTCATATGAGAGAATATGTCTTTGTGTAGGGGAAAAGAATTTACCCTGATGATACTTTATAGATGTTTCAAATTAAGTCAAGTTCATCTAGCAGAATGTTGAAGCCATCAGAAATAATGCATTTCTGTAAGTTTTATAATCAGAAACAAAATCAAACTTTTTTCTTATCCATTTAGAGACATAAAGTAGAGGCCTGGTCATAGCTACACACTTAATTCAAATATTGAAACACTTAAGGGCTTGTTTAGCTGCAACCTGAAAAAGTGGCTTCAAATTCATGCTGAGAAAAAGGTTTCTTTTATTGCATCGCACCTTCCTTGCTCTAAGGGTTTCCTGGGTGTTTGTACAAACTTTTGTAATAGAAAGTACTTGCAGAGATTAAAAAAAAAAAAAAGACATAAAACCCCAACACTAAAAACCAAAACCCATACCAGCTACCAGCAGATGTACAGAATTTGATATGAACCGCAGTTTAGAGATTTACTTGGAGAGATAAATATCTGGCCTGAGTGGTCCTAGGCACACACTCTACCCTGTGCAATAAACAATAATGAGCCCTTCAGCTGTGCAGCTTCCATTTCATTATTTCACTATTTTAATAATCAGGGACATTTGTGGAGAAAATTGCAATAAAAACCAGGGAACATAAAAATTTTGAGATACCTTTAGGTTATGCCTAAATACATACAGGGAGATATACTAAAAATTTAATTAAAATAGTATTAATTACTAAAGGAATAGCTGAATTACTGAGGGATAATGAACACGAAGTAACTGTTTTCAGATGGTCTAACTGGGGCAAATTACTCTCTAGAGAACAATATTGTAGTCACAAAATCAGAACATTGTGGATGTTAACATATGAAAAAGGACAAATGAAGGTCTAGTTAACATTGTAACAGCTCATTTTCAGAACAGCACAGAACAGACATTTAGGCAAACCTCATTGCTTAGAACCTTTATGAAGGTTAAGTAAAAGAGGAAGTCATTCAAACCCATCTTCTTTATGTAACTTTAAATGAAAGGATATTTTAAAAATGATCCAGTGAAGCCAGAGAGAATGAACACCTGAGCAGCATCTCTGCTCCATCCTATCTATCTTCTTGCCAGTGTATGCAGTTGTGTCACTGCTGTTGATTATGGGAAGAATGTGATCTTTGTCCCATTGTATTATGAAAATGCATACTCGACAGAAGGAGAAAAATTCCTGTGACCAGAATGGATGTCTTAGGACTAGTGTAGCTCTGTCAATGAAGTGCTGCCATAATACAAATAATCTTTTTTGTTCTGATTCCTGGAGCAATGAAACTTATGTGACTGCACTGCCTGTTTCACTGTTTTTTGCCTTTATAACTGAGAAATTCTGCTGTTTAATTTTATCCAATTGACACAGGGTAGGGGACAGAAAAATTCTCAGAGATAATTAAGTTCCTGAAAGTTTCAGGAAAAAAAATTGTGCCTGAAAGAGAAAGAAAACTCTAATTAGTGTTCCCACAGATGGGAAAGCAGGTAGGCTCATCTCCGGCTTGCAGCTAGTGACTGACTAATCTACACTCTGGAAATGACAAACCATCCAGCACACAGATAGCTCCAGACAAGCACTGGAGAAAACAAGATTATTCACAGAAGATGAAGAATAAAGGACAGACATGGGTAGGAAAATGGCTTAATTACTATGTATGAAAAACCTTGAGTTAAAGCCACACCCCTCATTAGTGATATTCTGTAGAATAAGTAATTAAGCATCCAGTTCCCATACTGTGAAACTCCCAAGGATATCTACACTTTCATATAAAATGCATTATGGACGTACAGCAGCTAAGCTTCCCTTTGCAGTGATAAATCCTCCATTTACGCAGTTCTTCCAACACTACATCTACAGCTCACACAACTTCTTCAGGCCAAAACAGCCTCTTCTACTGTTGCAATAACCTCTGTGCTGGTTCTGAATTAGTATTCTAAAAGCTAAATTGGACTTACTCCCCTCCATACGCACCTTTTTTTCCTTCCATCTTAGCAGGTTTCTAACTTCTCCCCATCCCACAGTTTGATTCCTTTGATACCTCTCCAAACACCACACATTTTAACTTAGCAAACACTATCAGCCCCTGTGCAATTTCTGTACTCTCTCTACATTAAAATCTGACAGGTACATTCTCATTTTGACTTGCTATTTAGCACTGACAACAGAACAGCAACAAAGCTTCTTGCCCTCAAATCAAGCCCAGCATGACTGAAAATATCTAAGCCTTGCAGTTTTTCAGAAAGTCATATTCTGTCCTGAGCTGCTGCATATTAGCTGCAAAGCCTGAGCAGAACCTGAATGGGCAGGAGTGAATTGCAAAGCTTATCTCAGAAAAATATAGATCTTTTCTGAATAGAAAAGTTTGCAGATGCATCCCTGACAAAACTTGCTCCCTGTTAATCCAGTGTATTCCAGAAAACAATACAAAACAAACAAACCCCCAACAACAAAAACCTCAACAAAACAAAAGAAACAAACAAACAAACCCCCCAAAAACAAGAGAAAACAAAAAGCCTTCAAGTTTTTCTTATAATAATAATTTGGCTCAAATTATCCTGGACATACTCACTGTGTATTGCTCTCCAAGAGTTAAAGTTTTCCAAAATAGGTACTCCCTATACATGCTCTAAGACACCCATCTTTTTGATTGGATTTGCAAGTTTTTAGCCATAAAAGTATGCTTTTAAAAGAAAAATTATAGCAGTGGTTAAATGACACATTTGCAAACATGGTCTCTTGCAACTTCATGTCTATTGTGAATTGAAATTTTATGCACAATGGGAAACATTTCAGAGAAGCCAAATACTTCATCTTTATTTTTCAAAGAAATCCCAACAGCAGCAAATAGCCAAGAAAGAAGGATCATTCCTTCTTGTCCACAAAACCCTGCTGAACAGGTTTGAAGCTGAAAAAGACTCCTTGGCTCCTTATTGTGGCTGCGCTGTTGGTGGAGACATGAGAAAGTCCAATGCAGTATCAGGTAACTCCACTGGTATAGTAGCAAAGAAACAGCTTCCAAAATATTGCAGCTGTCAATTGCAGAGGTATCTCTGGTAAAAAAAAACAAAACCCTTTGTGTTCTGCTGATCTCTTCCAAATATAATGGAAAAAAAAGGGGGAGTGTGTGTGTATTCATGGGAATAAGTGACTCTACACTCAAATTTCANTCCAAGTATAATGGAAAAAAAAGGGGAGTGTTTGTGTATTCATGGGAATAAGTGACTCTACACTCAAATTTCACTGTATTTTCTGTTGAAAAGTTTTGTAGGAAGGCCTACATTTGGTTCTTGGCTGGTTTATAATTTGAATATATTTCTCTTGGAAGGATACTTTTTCCTTTGCTTCTGTCAGTCAGAGCATTCACAGCAGAAATGGACAGCACATTGCAGCCATTCATGTTTGCACAATTATTTCTACACTGTCAAGACAGATGCAGCTAAATTTGGGAATTTCAAGGCATCATGGTCTCATGATGCTTTCAGTCATATTTCCTGTATCCCTGCCTGCCCTACATGGAGCAATAAAACCAGTAGCATTCTCACTGGGAAGTGCAAAGCTCTCTTCTCCAGTGCGTCAGAAAGGAAAGAAACTTTGTTGTACCTAAATACCTATTTTTTTGGCAATGTTAACATCAAGTTTTGGAGCTGTATTTAGTTATCATTGCCTGGGTGGGATATACTCTTGTTGAGGTATGTATGAACTCAAGTGACATAAAATACAAGGCAGACTATGTTACTTTGAAGAACATGCAATTTATAAGGCGTATTCTCTGATAACAAGTAGCTGTCAGAGACACTAAATGCTATAATGTGTAGAAGCAGGCTATTTGCAGAATGACATAGCTTAACTCAGAGAGAATAAACACAATTTATAGCCTAATATTTTACAGGCAAACTAGGCCTGCTCAGTGGAACTCTATTTCCTAAAAAATAAAATGTTCATTTGAGGTTATGTATGTGCAGTTATATATGTGTGGATATATCCATAACACAAGCATGACTACGGAGTGCATGTGCACAGAGTCAGGAAGATAACTACGCTTTGAAGTTGTGTTTCTTTTAATATAAGATTGCAAAAATAGAAGTGAGGCCTAAATAGACTGATGCCAAGAGCTGCTCAGATGACAGTCACAATATTTCCTATTCTCTCCACCAAACAAAGTCATGGAGAATATTAGCTGTTTTGAAGAAAACTGTTCACATCAGGATATAGTGGGAATTTGGGAACAGTCTTTGACAAGTACTGTCTTGTCCTGTCATTTATATATTTCTTCTGCTCCAAGTATAGGGCCATTTGGCACTGGAAATATATTAGCACATAACTAAGGTAAACTTGTAAAAGGAATGGTGTAACACTTCCTATTACAGAACTGCCAGAGACAAGTGGCAAAGTTTTAATTCAATGCAAAGAGTAAATATTAAAGAGACAGAGAAAACAGCTTGAGGAATAGATTGGAGGGTACTTTGTAAAATGTGCTGTCAGAAGAGGTCGCAGACAGTTTCTTTGAAGCTAACGCACTCAAGTTTCCCGAGGCTGGTGCAGCCTAAGGCTGGAGCATCATGTGAACAAGACACATTTCTGTCTAATCCTGCTGAAGACAGATAAGTCTGGCAATTGAGACTGTGCAGGCTTGACAGCCAACGGCACCAGCTTTGTGATAGCACGAGATTGATGCTGAAATACCGGCAATGCAACATTTTTGACAGCAAGAAACCAACACGCATTAGACAAAAAATTGGAGACATGATATTTTACAGTCAAACAAGGTGTCTCTTCATGGAAAACATCAAATTTACCTTGCTAACAAAGTTCAATATTCATTTGATTGCTGGTGTTTTATACTTCCTCCTTTCAGAGGTGCAGCAAAATTTAGAGAAACAAGAATGGGACTTCAGTGTTCTTCATGCTTCTCAACAAGACAGCATCCTCTGTCATTTCTCCCTCAAGCTGGAACCTGAAATACAAATTTGAATAAAGTTTGTCAAAATTTTCTAGTATTCAGCATATTTAGTGTTCTCAGAGTTATCTTTCTTGCTTTCTTCATTGAGGCTTGGAACAGATTTAGATAGCTTTGTACAATCTTATCATAATCCGTTCCTTTTACCCTCATTTCCTGCACAGCTCTGCATCAATGACTACGTTTGACATTCGAGACTAGTTCAGGAAAAAACAAAGCTCCCATCCACTCAGGATGTTAATTCACCACAAACAAAAGAAAGGAGTAGATGTGGTGACCAGTTTTTTCTTGTTCTGGAAGCAGAGGAGAGGAAAAATGGAAAGGAATGAGGCCACTTTATGGGAGGAATGATTAGTAATTGAAGTTAACCAAGGTTTGGTTCTAAAATGAAAGATGTCTACATAATCATTTGTTTATAAAATGGATAATATGGCACAGTTTACTTACAACAGCAAAATTCAATCAAATAACCAGAAGATCCTTCCACTGTTATACCAGGATTCTCAAAAAAATCAAGCTGACCCAGAAGTCTAGCAATTTTCAGAAATTTCCAATACTTCTGAAGAATAGCACAAATCATAAATTTGAAGAAAACCAATCCCAAACACTAAATCAATATGAATTTAAAAATTAGCACTTGTGCACTCTGCTCTGCTGCTTCCAGTTTTCAGAACTTGAAACTGATTTCTGCTTTTTGAGGATCATTTCACTTGGATCAGAATTTACTTTGTGCTGGAACTATTAAACAACTTTGCTTTTATTAATATGACAATTTCACATGGACTAATCTCCAAATCTGAATAAACAGCATCTCCTCATGATTAGGAAATAGGCAGGAGTCTTGTTTTATGACAAAAATATTCCAAAAAGCAGCAAGCCTTTCATTTTAATCTCAAGTATATCAAGTACACCACATTGTTCACTTTTTTTTTTTTTAAGGAAAAAACAGCATGCAAAACAGGACTACACTTGAAATCATAATTATATTTTGGTACTGTCTGACAGAAACAAATACAATTTTGAGCTAATATATTTAAAATGGGATGAGGGAAAGTCAGAAAATGGAATTGTGTTAATAAAAACAACTACATAAAAATAATTTGATATTATCTTATAACTTAATATTTTAAGACTCTTTTACAGAATACCTTGATAAATAAGTACTGGAAATTCAACTCTAAGCCAAATTGTGCTGCTTACCATTAGCACATTTTGCTGGCAGGAAAACCCAACAGAGTGGCATTTCCAGAAAACATAAATTGTTTATCTTTTTAAGGAACCAGAAAAAAACCCAAAAAATGGAAGTATGAAAACAGATTTTTAACCAGCTGTTAAAAAGAAACAGAAATGGAACATTAATTTGCTCCCAAAGCATGCAAAGTGAAGCACCTGTGACATTGCAGAGTTCACAGTGGTTGGAACCAAACCATGTCACTGCAGTGGTTTTATTTATCTCCAGGTACAATTGGAAGCAGACACTGCCTGCATCTGGATGTGTGGAGCTAGATATCAAAGTCTCTTTCTTGGGGTTTTGGGGTGGGAACCATCACATAGACAGCATCACCTGTTCGAGTGAGTTCCTGGTTTTGCTGAAATGTCAAGCACTTGCAAAAAACCTGCCCTCAAACATGCTTAAAAATGAACCTTGGCTTAAACATCTCATCTTTGGGAAGAAATATTTAAGTTACTGGCAATGCACACAACACCATATATAGTATTTTTTGTTTTATTTAAATGCTTTCCCTCAAGCATTTAGATATTATCATGTCCATTGTTAAATCTTTGCCACACATTAGCATATCAATGTTTCTGAAAATGCACCATTACTAAAATAATCTATAACCCATAATTTCTACACTGAAATCTCGATGAGAAAATGTCTTTTTTTATCCAGATCTTAAACTCCAAAGCAAACACACAATGAACAAGATCAGCTGCTATTACTCCATTGATGAGCATGTGACCTTAAATGGTTTATGACAAGCAAAAAAATATTTTATTAATATATCCACATTACAAAAAAAGCCCCAAAACACAAACCAAATTGAGGCACAAACAAAACCCCAAAACAAAATCAAACAATAAGAAAGCAAAAAAAAATCCCCCCAGAAAATCCTGAAGAAACAAAACATACTTGAAGAGAAAATTCTGAGAAGACCACAACTGAGGTATGCAGCAGGTAAGGGAGGGTAAAGTAGTTTTGAAGCCAACATACTTTTCAATTGTAACTTAGACAAGACATGAGGATGAAACAGGCATTAGGTACCACAAATTTATGGCGATGAGGTCCCCAATATTAAAATATGTTCTCTTTGTATTACTCTAATTAAGAGCTTGCAATAAATTGCAGTGTACAGACACTGGATTTTAATTAGAATTACCTTTTTATAGGTCACAACTCTTTATTTAATGATTAAGTAGTTCAATTTGATATCATTGTGCTGTTTACCAACTCAAAACCACTGAAGTGTCCTCATGCAAGGCTGTTTGCAATGTTATTTACTAGCATATTTTATTTCCTGCTTCTTCCTGTAACAAATTCTTGGCTTTTAACTGATTGGGGTATATGAGTAGTTATTTGAACTCGAGCCAGGGAGATTCAGGTCTCCATAGTCACTGAAGTGATCTTTACTGAGCAACATTTTATATTTTGCTAAATAGTATTCTAGGAAAAAAACCCTTACCTAAATGACTGAAATTTTCTGTTTTCCTACATTTTAAAAAGTCTTTTTATAGTCAATGAAGATTTTAGATAGAGACTCTCTAATATCTTCTTACTGATCTCAAATAGTTAGGAGAAGTTTGCATGGATTATTGTGAAAAATTCCTAGCTGCACATATCAGTGTCTCATAGTAAGCTACAAAACAAACAAAACCACAAAATTAGGCATACATAGTCAAGCTCATTCACATCTTTATTTGGAAAAGGATTTGACATGCATTCTATTTTTACATATACCCACATTTTTCTATTTTAGGTAGATTCTTGCTACAGCAGGCAGTTTTCCCTTATTATCTATAACTTATTAACTTCTAAACCCTTTTTTGGAAGACAAGAATGGAATAATTTAATACTGCAAGTCGTGAGTAGAACAGTACCAGACTAGCAATTGAACATGTGGCAGGAATTTGCTATACCCCAGGTCTCAGGTAATTCCCAGAGCTGTAGATAATAGCCTACATTAGCTCTGTGTGGACTATAGATACACAAAGCCAACTTTCCAACAAGATTTCATCCACTGACTGGAGCAAGTGATTTCACAGCATGTGTTCAAAACATGCACCCTTATAGAGGACACAATATGAACTGAGATGTGACCTTGAAAGGACAGAGTGTCATAACTTTAGTGAATCAAATGCCATTAAATATATTTACAATACTAGTGGCCAGTCCTTAACTAGTGGCTATTTTCCTTAAAAGAAGGAAATCAATTTGTAGCTATCCCATATATTAAACACAAAGACAGGTCTAGAGCTGGATAATCAGGTGTATTTTAATATTTTCTGAAATTCATGAAATAGTTCTCCAAAACTGAAGGCAGAGTATATATGTTAGAAAAATAGTCAAAAAAATTAAATGAAATCCATAAAGAAAAATGGAGAGAATGCCTCAAACTTTCTTTATTGGCTTTTGCACACCATGTAAAATTGTATCCTTTGCATATCCTTTTGAAATTGAAAAAAAAAAAAAATTACTATGGTCATCTGGTTTAACACTTACTACATGATTATATTATGCTTTTAATCTAAAATGCCTTTCCTCCTTTTGTTTCTTCTTGTCTATCTCCTACATTTTCTTTTGTTTAAATACCTTTTCTGAAGGAAAAGTACAAGAACAAAAGGAACCTAATGCTGTTTTTCCATAAGCTTATAGTCCCTCTCTATTTTCACTATTTCTTTCATTATAGTTTATTCCTAATTCTCCTCCAGTCTCTTACCTGTTCTGAAAGTGTATCCTTCTATACCTTTTTCTCCCTCCCTTACACCACTCATCAGTCCTTGAGTTGTCTTACCCCCATGGTTGCCTTAAATAATGTCAACTTTCAGGTTTCCTTTCCCTGTGGCCCCAGAATGCAAACCAGAGGGTTCCCTTGCTCAGTGCCAGGGTTTCCCTCTCATTTCCAGAGCCACCAAAGCAGAGGGTGACAGCTGGTGGGTAAAACCACTGTGCAAACCCTTCTTACACTCCTGCACTGGAAAGCAACAGCAGCTGCTGCTTTTTTTTCTTTCCAGAGGTTGAAGTAACAGAAAATACAGAGCTATTCAGCCACCATAAGAAAACCACCTTATTATTTTCCTTAGTTGAGGAACAAAGCCCTGTTCCCTCTGAGCAGAACTCATTATCAAGGACAAGTCCGGTAAGAAACCAAAGCTGATGTTCCCTCCCTCCCAATCAGAAAACAAAGCATCCATTAAGAGAACCCCTGTAAGGTGTCAGCTTTTCACAGAGCATTTGTGCTTGTGCCAGCTGGCTGGAGGAGGAGGTTGGTGTCTCTAAAAATGAGATTGTTATTATGACAGGGAAAGAAACAAGATTAGAATACACAATATTCCGAGCATCCATCTTTCAAAAAGGCCTGTTTTCCCAAGCTTAAAATAAATTAAGAATAAAATAAAGAAAAAAAAGGAACTTTCTCCAAAAGCTACTTGCACATCAACACTCTTAACATGAAAATTACTGCAATTTCAGAAGTATCTCTCTGAAACAGTCCTCTTTAGCTTTGTTTGTTCAGAAAAAAACCAGGTTCTAGGGATGTGACAACAAAATTGGCCTTAAGTGATTTAAAAACCCTAAACTCCACATTGTTTCTTTCATTATTGAAGTCAGGGTAGTGGTTTTTGTTTGTGTGGGGAATTTTTTTAAAGTTATGAAACAACATCTACTTGTAGAAGTCATGTAACAACCCCAGGTACCCACTGTAAACCCAACACATCCCTGAAGCAAGGGGCAATTCAGAACATGGGGTGCCTGAGGCAGCCTGCAAACCATGAGGGTTTTAAATATTTTTTTAAGCATCTGTTTAAACTTCCTGGAAAAATCCCAGTCTGAATGATAATTCCAGTCATGTAATTAAACTCCTAGCTAGGAAACTTGTTATGGGACAGATCAAGGGATTCAATTCCATAATTCATGGAAAATTTTGTTCTAGATTAAGCTGTTAAGTCCTCCAAAAATATGGGATTTAGGAACATTTTGTCAAAATTCTCTGTATACATTTTAAGAAGAACTAATATTTAATATTTTTCAGACAGGTCCCTTCATGACAATCTATGAATATATATTCACTCAAGTTTAATGGTCACACTTTTGTTTGGTGAATCCAATCACATGAAGTCAGGAAGGTATAATGCAAGCTTTGTCTTCCCCACAGTCAGTGAAGGATGGCTGCTCAGCAAGTTGTGAACAAAACAGCAAGTGTCTAATGACTATAATAAAGAGAAATCTGGATGTGAAACTCTCCTCCAGTCTCACAAAGGCTCCTCATCTCTCACCAAGAGGAACTCTAGACCATTTCAAGTAGAGCTCATGCTCATACAAGTAGAGCTTAATGGAAAGGAGGGAAGACCCTGAAGCAGACTCTATGGGTATGTGAGAGTGAGATGCAGGCTCATTTCTATTCATCAGATAATCTGTTGAGATTGAGGATTTAGAACTCTATCTCTACCAAACCAATATATAATTCCTGCAGCATAGACCTGATTTTAAGAAATTCACATTTCTGGGAAAGAACAGTGGGAATTTTCAGAAGTTCTGCAAGAGTTTTATTAGTTCTGGGGATTGCTAAAGTCTTTTACTTCCCAGCTGTAGTCACATGGACTTAAAAAACAGTAAATCATAGATCTTGAATTAAAGTATTGATCAGAGATGCTCATAATAATATAGCACAAGATGGATCTAGTTGCATATACTAAGAGAATTCTTCTAAGATATACAAGATAATTGTAGTCTAAAATAACTGTCTGATGTCCAGCAAGAAATTTAGGCACTGTTGAGTTGTACTACCCATTCCATCCGAAATTGTCAATTTTTTTTTTTTTTAAAAAACTCATTTACAGTTTTTAGCTTCACTGTGACACAGGATTGGCTCTACCACTGGAACATTGGCCCCCATAACACCGTGCCTTAGGGGAAAGTTTGCCACAAAGTGTGGCCCAGTGACTGAATCAGAAGACCTTAATATCAGAACATACCTTCCATCAGAAACAAGTAGTCCTGCCTGAGTTCCATGAAAGTACTAGAAAGAGAGAAGATCAATGATTTCTGTCTTTAAGAAGAAATCAAATTATTAAGTGCTAAGACAAGGGTGATTTGAAAACACAGGAGGTATTCTTCTCTTATAACTGTAATTTATTGGCACCTCTTCAAAGTTGTTTTCTGTACTTTTATCCTCCAGATAACAGGATGAATCATACAAGGACACTGCCTTTATGTAAAATTTGCAGAATTAAAGAATATAAAATCCTTCAGAAAGATATCTTTCACCTAAGCAAAGGTAGTTTCAAGAAGCAACAAAAATATTTACAGACTAATTTTCTAGAGTTACATTCTTTAATTTCTGTGCAGTATTTATAAGGAAAGATATATTGAACACAGTTTTTCTTTTCAGAGACATGATTTATTACTGCTATTCTAATTTGAACCTTGACTTTTAGGATCAACCCATATTTGCCATGTTCTTCAATGAACACAGCTTGCTAAGTAACTTTAAAAGGAATCTGGAAATTAACCTCACAAAAACTACTTGCTTTAATTCCATGTCTATAGAACTGTAAGACTATTTAAGACAGGGAGAGCTTGACCCAGCATTTTTTCAATCAGTCTGATAGGAGCTGTACAACCTATCCAGAAGGTTAACTACCTGAAGCTGTAAAATAGAATTTTCAAAGTATCTCTCTAAAAATATTCAAATATTTTGTCAAATATTTGACAAAATTGTTTTGAGCTTGTCAAGAGCATTTCTGGTAAGTATAATAATAACATAGGGGGAAAAAAATTAACCAGACTTTAATATATCAAAATCATATGAAATTAACAAATGGTTCAAAATTATTGACCCCATCCCTTTTTTCTAAGGTGTGATTTATTCCTCTAGATTATAGTCAATGTTGGACAAATGCTGTTTTATCCCCTTGCTTACATCACCATTATAGCTAAGCTTTGTTCCAGTTTACATAAATGTCCTCCAAAGATCAGGGGGAAAAAGTCCCTGTAATAAAAAGGAAACTGATACACTGCATCAGCAGCAAAACCAGAGAATACTGGGACAATCAATATGTTTATAGACAGATGGCAGAAAGGAAGGAAGGGAATAAAAATAACCATGGCATGCAATCCAGAAAAGATTTAATGATTTGTTTTGAAAAAGCTAAGCCATTTATACTGCACTAGAAAAAAGAACTTTTGTAGTATCATTTCTGATATCAGTGCTGGAGTTTCCATCCCTGAGCTACATCCTTACACAGATGTACATACACATACTGCATTTCTATCTAGAAGAAAATGTGCTGGTGAATAAACTTAGTATATGCAAAATTTAGACTGGTTCCCTCGACATTTCCAAAAAGTATGTGCTACTGATAAGTGTGGGGTTTTTTCTGGGATAAAAAAATTGTTTTAGCCCAGAAAATCTTGACTAAAAAAGCAATACATTTTTTTTTCTTTTCCTAGTAGGACATGCCTCTGCTGTTTTTGTCCAAATTAAAAGTTACCTAGATCCATGTTCTTACATCTAAATTATTATGGAAGGGACCATAGAAATCACATGCATACAAGATACCTTATGGACAATACTCCTCATAAAAAGCAATATAATTTATCTGTAATGCAGTTTATTCCCAGTTATAACAAGTGCAGAAAGTTGTTTCTATTGTGATTTTGACAGGTTATATGATGGGATGCAACAGCCATCCTTGTTTATCTGTAGGAGCAGCACAAAACACAAGCACCCAAAGGCAGGGATTGTGTTGGGCTTTGCACCCACTGGATCCAGGCTGGTTGATGCAGTGGAATCCCTCCCAAACACGGTGGTTTGGGGGGCACAGGGGGGCTGCCAAACCCCTCATCATGCTAGTGTGCTCCACATCTCCCTGCTCAGCAGCATCAGTGTGCAGCCAACTAAACAACTCCTCTGAAAAGCCTTGGTGGCATCCTGAGTGCCTTTGATCCATGGACAATCTCAGGTCTTGAGGCTGCAGGGTACTTAGTATGCTCATCAGCCAGGCTAAATAAAAAAACCTGAAACAAAACAATTAAGCTTCTTTATGGAGTGAGATAAAGAAAATAATAGATGCTACCATTAAAGATAGAGCTATGTTGCAATACCAGAGCAAGAGCTAACTGGGAGAGAGGAGAGCACAGCTTCCCAAGCAACTGACTCCACACACAGGACTGGGCAATTTGTGTGGTTAAACTGAAGACATCAGGAATTCAAGGAGAAAGCTTCAACACAAGAAAAGGCAGTAAAAAGCATGAACCGTGGGAAAAAATCTGGTAGTGCCAGTTCCTTTTCTTTGTTTGTTTGTTTTTTCCAAACAGAAAACACGCAGAGCCATGGTTAGATATTGATTATTTCAGGGATTCCCAAACCTGCATTTCCCGAGTACTGACAACAACCAGCCATGACTGAAGCTGGCCAAGGGGAAGGTGTTGCTCTGAATTTGTTATATGTTATTTATGGCTGGCAGCAGCTGCAGATCCCAGCCCTGCACCCCATGACACATACAGAATTCAGGTGTTCTTGTCGACCCTTTCCAACTGTACTCATCAAGTAACTTCCTCCCCACCAGTGCAGCCTTACTCAGTAATACCTCACTCAAGAATCTTTTTTGCTTCCATTTCCTTAGATTATAATATATTTCCAACTCTGCAATCACTTCTAATCCAGATGGGCACTGTCTTGGCTATAAAGTGCTGACCTTTCATCTGTGCACAGGTCCTTATAGAAATAAGAAGCCAGCAGCTGACTGCCTGCAGAAGCCATGCCATCAGAAACTGAAAATACATTCCAACTGTCCTCCATCTGCTGTCTAAAAAGGTATCATATGTTAGCAGCATGAAAATTGCATCAAGTCTATTTCAAATTCCTTACATTTTTCAGCCAGCTGTGAGTAACAAAGCATGCATAGTTGCACATGAATCAGTATGAGGTTCTTTTCCTTCTCTCATTCAGGCACAGTAGCACTTTCAACACCTCCTTTGCTTGTTTATTCTGCATTAGCCACAATCAGATAAACTGCTTAGGCTCCCCTTTAATAGGCTTCACGTACAAAACACTTAAAAATCTTTTTCAGCCGTGGACTGCTCAGATGCAATTACAGCTTAGCTCCTAAATTTACTTCTGTGAATTCAGTAAGGTCCCGGTTTTGAAAGGAATATTATTTAGGGGTTTGAAAGCTTGATGAATTTGATATTTAAAGCCAAATTACATACTGCTCAGAGATGCCTCTACTGAAGTTTTCTTGCAGCATTCTGTAATTCAGTACTTAAACTGAACCAAAGCACCTCCAGCAGGTCTTCCACTCTGGAATTTGTTGTTCCCCACCTGAAATGCCAAGTGCCTTTATGATACCTAAGAACACAGTACTTTAGTGAGGCCAGCTCAAATGAAATGAGGCAGGTCATTCTACTTCTTCAGCAGGGAAATGTATTGTGAAGCAGCAAGGTCACAGCTCAGGAGACCATATCACAGAATTGCAAGCAGACCTATTAATAGGAGCAGTGTAAGTTCACTGTAATTTACTCCTAGACAAAACTGGTAACCTTAGTGACAGAATCAGGAAATCCTCCATTACTGTTACTGTAATAGTTACAAAGAATGTCTATGTGTATATATATATATATAGAGAGAGAGAGAGAGAGGTATTGAGTCAATCATATTTCTCTACAGTAAAGTACCACTTGAGAATAAAATATCATAGCCTAAGCTGAAAGGAAAAGGAGCTGTTTAATTGCTTCCTACTTTAACTTATCAAAACTCTCGCTGAAAATTATTTGGATATGTATAAAAAAATTAAGGAAGGATTACAATAGGATTCTATCTGCCACAAGAGCTCTACTCCCACTGGTAATAACATAATTATTATGTCTCTTGTAATATTCTCTGTGAATGTGGCTGTGTGTCAGTGGGTCAAATAGGTTTCTGCCTGCCTTAATTTTGCTCTTCTCTGTGACACTGCCATTCTAAAATAGCACTTTGATAAAAGAACTATGGACCTTTGTCTGAGGGCAGCAGTGGAATCTCAATGAACTACACCATGTTTGGGTAAGTAATCACAACTAAATTAGGAATAAAGTTGCACATCTGAGGGTTAGTGGAAAAATATTTAAAAACACACACCTCAAACACTAAATTGTATAGGGAACCATTTCTAAGTTTGCCCAGAATTCAGTCAAGCTACTGACAATCTGCCCCACTAGAATTATTGCTTTTCTATAAAATACACTATTTCACCCTCTGGCTTTTGACAATACATTAAAGGGAAAGAGCACCTGCTTTTTGTGTATGTATTATGACTGCAGGTCAGCAGGTTTAAAGAGCATAATATATTGAAAATTTGTCATCTTCCAGGTTTAAGAATTTGTATGTACTTGTGGCAAGGTAGGAAACAGACCCTTTGGGCAGCTGAAAGATTTCACGAGACACATTATGACCCAACTTGAAGATACCAACCCATAAATCTGAGGAAAAATATCCCAAAATTTGTGCCATCACCTACTGTGCTGGATTTACTAAAGCAAAATTGAGTATTAGAATTTTAATTTTGCAGAAATAAATTAAATACAATATTTAGAGATATGAAAAAACCCAAGGTATCATCTGTTCATAGATATATCCAACTGTTGACTAAATATTAAAAGTAACTCAGATGGGAACTGCATAATTGATTTCTTTTTTTCCTATGGGACAAAGCAGAGTTATAAAAATAATTGCTTTCAAATGGTTTGCTGAAATTATTCCTGTTGTAGTTACATTACATCTAGTACAGAAAAAGCCTCTTGGGTTTAATCTAAGCCTCATTGAATGTTATTAAATCATATCTCTACAATTAATGCTTCTTTCTGTACACTCTGTGTAGCCTGAATTCTGTCAACAGCCAAAGAAATCATTCACGTTCCATGTATAGGACCATTTGTGACACTCCATGGAATCTATAAGGCAGAAAGAATTATACTTAAACTACAAGAACAAGGGCACTGAGTTAATGATCTAAGGAGACCAACCATGTCATATCCCCAAGATTTTTGGTGTAGGCCACATTTTTCTATGGTTTCAGCAAGTGCTTTAACCATCACTTGGCAAAACCTGTGTCTGAGCACTGTTTTGGCACAGCACCAGTGCAATGGAACTCGACCCTGAGAGCAAGCTGGTAGTTAAATCCTCAGTTATGAGGCAGAATTCGTTCTCAAGCTTGCAAATATTTGCTCTCAGCTACAGTGAGTGACATTAAAGTGTCCAATATACAAAGACTAAAGGAATATATGACTGAAGGGAACCTATGGAATAAAGTCACCACAAAAGTTATTATTTGATACAGCTGGGGACAGACAAATGTGCTGGTGTATGGGTTGAAGTTTTTTTCTGCTTCCCAGATCTGTGGGAGAGACCGTGTGACTGTAAAAATTTATGTGTAATTAAATTTTCAGAATTCAGAAGTTTCACTGGGAACAATACATATTTATTTTATGACATTTTGTAAAAACACTCCATAATATATTTTTAATATAATGGGTTACCTCTCATTTGATCTGCTTTTGCAAAAAAAACGCCACATCAATTCATTTATTTAACATATTTTACTTAACAGCTTCAGTTAAAAGATCTGCAACTGTAAAGAGATCTGCATCTGTAAAGAGCATCTGCAACTGATGCTCTCTGACACAGCTAAAGCTTGGCTTTTTAAAAATAATGATATATTTAATGCTGAGTCATATATTTCATGAAGTGTAACCAAAAAAGGGCTAGCACAAAGTGTGCCACCACCCGTGAGTGTGCTAGGACAGTGTTGTTCCTCCCACTCCCCTCTGAGTATTTTGTTTTCTCATAGAAATTTTAAAATGTCTCCTTCTGTCCCCCGAGGCATCATTACAACCAGACACCTCTCATGTAGATGCGTTTCCTGAAGATGCCACAAGCCTGTTGGTTAACAAAATGCATAATTTACCCTCTGTATTTGATAATTCTGTTAAATTAAAAAAAAATCAAAATAAGTTTCTTAGTCAGACCCCTTGCTGCTGACTTTCAGTGACTATTTTACACTTCTAGCTGAGTACCAGAGAATACTACTAGAGTTATACAGGTCTTGAACAATAACCACGTTCTTATATACAATTGTCACCTTTTTCCCTAAGCAGATGCATTTCCTGTTGGATTTTATGCCATAGAAAGAGATGGTGGAGAAAGTCCTTGGTAGATATGGGAGTGCATCCAAAGCAACCTCCAGAAATCAACAGGATTTTCTGCCATAGGGAGACTGTGATCAATAGGTATCTGATTTAATTGTGATTTAAATGGATTCTCTAGAAAGCTGTTTTCATTCCCATTTCAAAGATGCGTGTGCTCCAGTAAGTTCAATTTTAAATATATTTTGATAACTCCTTTTCCCAAAACAGAGATCTTGTGCAAGTGGTTTTAAGTGCATGAAGAAAAATCAGTTTGCGTTGTAAGTTGCCTTCAAATAATTGTTGCGGGGTCGCCCCGTGTNAGACAAAACAAAGGGATTGGGAGAAGCAGGTGCAGGGCAAACAGCTTGGGATAAAGAAAAAGCGGAGTGAACGGGGCCGGGGCGGGGGGCGGTACATGGGACAAACCATTACATAAAAAACTTATAAATAAATGAAGCATTAAACAGAGAAAACCAAAAACCCACTGCAACAAATAATGAGTCTGTTCTGCTCCAATCCACTTTGCTACATTAAAATAATAAAAAAAAGAGTTCCTGAAATTAAGGATTTCATCTACAAATTTCCAGTTATCAACGTCTTCCATTGCTTGCATTTCTGTGTTTTCCTACAGCATCTCTTGCAATTGTTGCATTGATGGCGCATATGAGGGATAAGCTGCTCTGTTCTGCGCTCCATAGCGCGCAGAGCAGATGGACCCACAGGTCCTGCACAGATAAAATCATCACCACAGGAAGAATGAAAGCTGATATCGGCCCTCAAGGTACTACAGGAAGCACAACACACTTCTGGCCCATGAAAGAATAGCAGGTGCTGGTTGTGTAATAGTTTTTGGGAACACCCCCGTGTACTGACAAATATTTAACTGATTTCAGGCACATGTCACTGAGCTCATGAGACAGCAACAACAGCAGCTTTTGACACTGCTGGTCACCAGATGATGACTATATAAGGTGAACATGTACTTGCCTTCATTATACTCTGCAACTTATCACACTTTATCATTCATTTTAGGGAATGTTCTACTTAGGCAATGTTCACATTTTATTTCATTGCTGTCTTAGAAAGTGTTTTCCAACTATACTTAGAATAATAAGCAATATATTTCTCTAATAAAATCCAATTTCAAACTTGTTACAAACAGGTTCTAAATCATTCTTTTTCTTTGACCTGCAATAACTTGCTTACTTCTTGCTTCATTGAAAAACTCATCTGTAGCATCTGCATAGTCTGTAAGTGTGGGTGCATTTGTTTAAATGCAGAAATAGTGAAGAATGAATAAGCTTTGAAAGTTGAAGACAGTAAAAATTAAATGTGCAGTAGCAGACTCATTAAACCACATACACCTAAAAAAATGAATGCACTGTGTCAATGAGTACATAACTGTGTGAGAGTTTTGTTAGACCTTTTGAAGTTTCTGTTACTTTTTTCTTGGGCAAATTTAGTGTTCCACATGGTAGGCATTTCAACTAGAAAATCAATAGGCTAATCTAAAATTTTGTACACATGGACTGAACATAGCAATCAGTCAGCTGAAGTGCCACATTATCTTATCAGCTCATAGTTTCCTCCAATTAGGAATGTATGAACCTCATCACATTTCCATTAAACAATTAAGCCGTAAGAATTATAGCTATAGAAATACTGCCAATTTATTTCCTTCTTTATTTCATGTTCTTGTCTTATTAGTTAATCATCCTGGAAAATAATACTGGGCCATGAATCACTTGGTTCAGTGAAATGATATATGAGCTGTAGGTGTTGCTGGACAAATATAATATCTGGCTCTGGTCAGAGATTGTTTTTCCACCTATGTGTGCTAGAGGAATTAAGACTGTGAGCTTTTAACTGATACTTGCAAAGGAGACTTTCCTTTTTTAATCTATAATTCTGAGAATTTGTTTTCACATGGTCTTATTTTTCTTCACATGCTGCCACACACACAAAAGAATTTTCTGCAGTAATGTGGGCTTTCCATGGAAACCACCTACTGAGCAAAAACAGTTCTGCAAATTCCACCCAGTTTAGTTTTTTCCAAATAACTTGATATGGCACTAATTAGTCTGAGAGTCCAAAAAATAATTTAACTTGCTTTAGAAGACTTGGTGTAACACCAAAAATCATTTGCTACTATTGCAACCATTTTCTTGGCAATGTCTATTGTTATACAACTCATTTTGAGCAAACCAAGAGACAGTAATTTACATTTCCACAGAATACTTGAAAACTGACATGAAAAAATTCTAAAGTGTTCTAAAATGTTAAACACCTCCAGTTTATCAGTTTTCTGTTCTATAAAGAGAGAGGTACAACAGATTGCTTATTTCAAAAAAGAATTTAGAGATTTGCTACAGACATTTATTCTATTTTAATAATTCTAATTATGCTTAAAAAACAACCAATGAATCCTTTGCTCAAAGTAGTCCTTTTTCCATTCTCATTTTTAAAAAGGCTCTTTAATCACAGGAGGCCAATAGCACTGTAAAAACACTGTCAGAGGGGCATGAGCCCTTTAGGTTTGAGCTGTTTTCTACAGTGCCACAGCAAAACATACATCAAGAAAAACACAATTACAGAAACTGATGCCACATTTTTTATACTATTAGACTGTAAATTCTGCTGAAAACTAGAACTCATGAACAAGAAGTATTTGAAGAAAAGTGATACGTTTAGGAAAGCAAAGTCACATTAATAGCACTATGTAAGAGTGCCATGCAATACACTGTAATCAAGTGGTACATTAAGGTTTTAGGGGACTTACTCTAAAAAATAAGATTTTTGGAACTCCTTGGATGCCATATACTTCAGAAGTCACAGCACTACTTTAAAACAGCTTTGGCGTGCAGTACACCACATTTCATTTCAATCCACTCCACAGGGAGAACAGATGAAATATGATTTTTTTGCTAAAATGGTTCTTAAAGGTAACAATTCCCATGATAAATAAGTACTGTCAGACTGGAAGCTGAGATAGTCCTACAAAACTCAGTGCTTTCTGCCCCTGTCCAAGAGCACAGGGGCCCAGCTCACCCAGGGGACTGGGTACCACTGAGCTAAGGAGTTTATTGTTGCAGGAAGAAAGACACAGACTGATAAGCCTTTGCTATTTTCAAACCCGGTTTTTAGTCTTCATTCTACCTCTGGTACACGACTGGACATAAACAACCCACATTCAGCCTCAGACTTTCTATGACCTTAATGTTGCAACGACTTGAAACAGATTAGGATCTGATCCAGAGCTAGGCACTTGCAACCCATCTGCATTGCAAAACACAAGTTCAGCTGAACCCATCTAAACAGTTCTTTGATTTACTTTCCTTGGTACATATCAACCAATGTTGAGATGCCATTAATACCAGCACATCCAGACATAATTCATTACAAAGTCCCATTTCCCAACTGGACAGTTCCACATTTCCTGTGGTCACCTAATTAATGGATGTCTATCAGCCCCATCTGCAAATCTTTCTAGGTAATACTTCTACAAAACTAAATTGAGCTTGCCACAGCAGAAATGATGTAGTACCGTGGGGTACAATTAACTACACAGAGACATACTTTATCCTAAGCCTTAGGCACAATCAATAATGAGTTTCTTTTCTGAGATGTTATGGGAATGTTATAAGCACGAGATGATAGCCTTGAATTACTTAAGTTTTGGTGACCTTTTTCTACTTGACTCTTAACTCTCAGCAAATATGGAGCTAGACAAAGCTTTATGACACAATATAATTCCCTATCAATTCTAAAATTAAAAGGTTTAACTGCCTAAATATAAAACAATATCTTGTCAGTGAAAAAGATTTATAATAGTAATGAAACAATGAGGACCAACTGACATCTTTTCTATGCTTCATTTTTCTAGACCACAGCTACCTGTAGCTGCTTAAACTCAAGCACACAGTACATGCATGTCCCCAAACAATAGATAATCTCAGCTGGTAACGTGTTGGATGTCCACTGCCCACATACAAATCTAGAAGGCTCTCAGATTAAGTGAGAGTAATCATCTAAAAATCTACAGAAGAAAAGAGAGAACACACACAGTGTCGAGGAATCGCCCCCATCTACATTTTCCTTCAATCCACGTGGTCTCCAAACACCTCTAACTTTCTTGAAAGTATGTATTCAAGTAGAACATGGGGATTTTAAGTGGATAAGAAAATCAAACTGTGCTGGTGGTTTGCTGTGCCAGTCAAACTAGTTTTCATCCTTTTAACTTTAAACAGGTCATGAGAAAATTATTCATCTATTTACAAAGAATTTTGTGGCAGCCATGAAGAAATAACATTGGAATGTACAATTTATTACTTGGTACTTTATAAACCAAACTATTTCAGCAAAAGCCTAAAGGTGATTCTCTAGCAAGACTATAGCGTGGGGGGAAAAAGCCCACAAAGAAAGTTAATTTCAAATCTAATTTCAAAATTCACAATGTTTATGCCTTCCCAAGGTCACACAGCAAGACATGTGAAATCAGGGAACACAGCCTGAAGCACAGGAAGAAAAATGATTGGTATAGGCAGTAAGTGAATAAGCTATAAAACCAATTAGCAAATGCATGTTATGATGCATTAGGATTTGTGCTGTGCAGAAGGGCAGGCAAAGCTGCCTGGACTTGGACTCGGACTCGAGCTGCTGGACCCAAACAGCTTTGTCCAGCTGCAAACATCCAGCCAGTGACCTCCCGTCTGCAGTGGTTTGCTCACCCTGCTTCTGGGATAAAGAAAGCACAAGTAATGGATCCAGAGACTATTGGGGTTAGTTAGGACCAATGTAGAAGTGAAAAAAAAAGAGTAAATAAACATGTTTGAACCTGGGAGATAACTCCAAAAAGACAGAGAAACTTGACAGATAATGATACACAGAACTTGGGAAAGCTAATGCAGTTCTTTCAATACCTTATTAATAGCTACAGACAAAGAGATATTTCTTATTGAAAACCCCCTGCCTCACTCCCAAATGGGTAAATGTATATTGTTTGATTTTTTATATCCTTGTTCAGGTACTAGAGCAGTCTAAAATATCCTCCACAGTTACAAGTCATTTGAGATTCTTAGCTTTCCTTGTTTTCTTATGTGGGTTTGTGAAGCTGGCTATTTTAACTCTCAAAGTTGACACAGAATGATGAATCTCATCCTTCAGTTTCACCAAATCTAGTGATTCCCCCAAGAATGTCCACAGGATGAGGCAGTCTCCAGGTAACAGAATACTGCTGCATATGCCACTCCCATTTCCTTCACAGGTACGAGGAAGCTTTACTGTGCCCTAGAAAACCTCCATATCCAAGTGGACTCTGGAGAACACTGGCAGCTGAACATAAAATGGAGCAGCCTAGAGGCTACTCTAATTAGGAGGGGAGACCCATCTTCACTCCTGTGTTGTGCCCAGAATTACAGGGGTTTACTTCTGCCACCCATATATATTCAACTTCACCACTGCTAGGCAGAAAATCATCCAAGGTGATTTTATAGAGCACTTTTATGTAGGCTCAGAACATTCAACAATATTTATTATCTACTGTAACACATGGACTTTATGAAGCAAAGTTGATTCACTGGTGTTCATAATTCAGAATTTTCTTTATGCTCTGTTTCGGCAATGGTATTTCTGTTTACTTCAAATGTAGGGTAATTTCTTTGACTTTTCCCACTAAACGCCATTGACAGTACAGAACTTAGTTCTCAAACTGTATATTTCCATTAAATATCACTCCAACTAAATTATAAACAGAATTATTTCACATAACTTTCAGGACTGAAGGATTCCACAGTGAAGTTATTTTATTGGTGCACGCTTATTTCATTATGCAGTACTTGACTATGTAGTGTCTCATTTCCATTTCAGATTTTAAAAAGAGACCAACAATTCTGTATCTTAGGAAGAAAATTACAGGAGGTTTCAGTGTGTTTTCACATCCTGAGCTTTCCCATGAATATTTTCTGATAACAGATTATGGGTTGCATTAAACTTTTGCAGTCCTGCAAAGACTAAAACTACTTCAAAGAGTGGTATATTCCCTTGGGTAATATCTATGTGGCAGATATTAACTTTACTTAGGACCTAGCCTTCAGGATTTATTCAGCAATCATAAAAGCTACCTTGTCAGTGTTAATAGGGTTATACTACAAATACATAGTACTTGCAAGAAAATTGATACCATTCATTATGTACAACACTGTTTAAAAAGCTTGGCAGTCTGCACAGTACAGCAAAAAAACCCCATAAGCAGCACAGAAGCAAAAGAGAAAAATGTGTGGGAGCAAAGGAGGACAAGATGTTTTGAGCCCAGTGTATAGGAATGGGAGCCAGGACACCTGGGTTCTCTTCTCAGGACCCCTTTCTTGTGTGACCTTGGGAAAGCAAATGTCAACTCTCTAATTGTGAGAAGGCAAAAAAACGCAAAGCCTAACTCACATTAATGAAAGCACCTCTGAGTGTCAGTCTGAACAAACTTCAAGTGTCAGCAAGGCAGCTCTATTACACTGCTCCTGGTGCAACACAGAGCTGTTAGCAAGGAGCTTCAAGATCAGTCCTTGCCTGAGGGGAGCTGACACCACTTCACATCCTCTTGCTGCAGTAATGCTTCTCCTTCCTGCCCCTTTGCCAAGAAGTGGGAAAAAACTCTTGGCTTAGCTACGAGTCAAATGCTCATCAGCATCCCTTCACTGGCAGTCTGCTGGGCAAGCTTACCCTTTTTAGCACTGCAAGAGTGGTACAGGGCATTTACCAGGTGAGCTGCAGTGCCAACCTCCACCCAATGTGTTCTGAGTTGCTTGGTCAGTTCATGCAATGACAGTCATAAAAAAGGCAGAGCACCTTAGGTCTGTAGGAGAAATAACATTAGAAAACTTAAAGGAAATGGTCTCTTTTGAATATGAAAATGTTTAGAAAGCAGAAGGTCTGAACCTTTTTTTCCTGGAGTACTTTGATATTGTGGTTTTGAATTATAAACTATGTTGTGTTTATCATACTCCACAGCTATCCAGTGTTTGGCAGAACTGTTGTGCCTCAACTCTGCTTTGTAACTCACGGGTCACTGGAAACATCGATAGGTCCAAGAGCTTTCATAAACGAACAGATAGAGACATTCCTGCTGCTCATGCCAGGAAAAGAGATGTGGCTACAAGTCCAAGCTCATTTGCACCCAGCCAGTTTCTTGCAGGCTGAGCCAAAGTATGGCAGGGAGCTCAAACTACGTCCTTGCTCCAAACCTCATATGGTGTTTATTGAGAGGAGTGGAGACCCACAGTGCAGTGACTAATTCCTGTGAAACCCTGAACCTGGAGTGACTCATTCAACTTTAGAAATGAAGATATTAGTATTCTTTTTTTTTTTTTTTTTCT